>JAOCPT020523319.1:0-11767 GCA_026546935.2 Palythoa grandiflora
CAGAAATAAGAACAAATTAAGAACAAATTGAGGCTGAAATCGCCAAAAAATTAAGAACAATGAGGCTCGGCAAAATTGACTGGTTCTTATGAAAAAAAGCGTGTATGCTAATGAAGCAGGATGTAAACAATGACGTCAGAAAAGATTTACCTATAATCCCCAATCTCTCGACACTGTTTTACCCAATATCACCTAAATCGCTCAATACCGCCTATCGATTCCAAATATATGTTTTGTATTTTTTACGGAAATTCTCAGTTTCGCATAATAACGCCAAATGTTGCCATCGATCGCGGTGACAGCTTGCACGAGACTTGGTCTTAAAACATTTTACAAAGGTTCATTCAGTTGACCAAAAACAATAGATTCAGAGGCCATGTTTAGGCAAGCCACTAAAAAAATACAAGGATATAGAGACTAAAATTGGCGAAATTTTAAGAATATTTGAAAAGATTGATATCTGGTAGGTGATAGGATGTTTGGTAGTGATATTTGGCATAAATACCACGAGTAAAATTTCATAATTGTTGAACAACAATTTCACAAGCGCAGCAAGTGAAATTTGGGACAATTTTGAAATATCACGAATGATATTAATACCGAATAACATGTACAAAACATGCTTTTAATTGTTTATAATATGGTTTAATAAAATTCTGCAATTTTAATCAGGCATCGATCACTTGTATGTTTGAATCAAAATAACTTAAATTTTTGGACGATCAAATCATGTGATTTCTGGTAAGTAAAATTTATGGTCAATTAGCATACATGGAAGTTGTTGACTGAAAGGCGGGATTGTCGAGGAACACTCTAATCTGGAATCTCTAGTAGTCGATTTCTCTGTGGCTGAGGTATTATTAGGCACATTAGAGCTCGCAAAATGGAGAATATTTGACGTTGAACACTTTTGTCGCCCTCCTCGTAGGCGGCAAGTGATCTTTCATTACTGTGACCTGTTACATCGATTGTGGCTGGTCTTGGTTGAGTTAAAACTCTGAGTCTTCCAGAGCCTTCCTAACACTATGGTTGGTAAGTTTGTTTGTTCATTCCTCAGTCCGCCAGCCCTGCTGTCTCCGCCATGCTGTCCATTAAACTGTCGTTAACAACTCAAAATAGAATGGGCCGCTGTTTTCCATTTCTTCTGTACGGATAGAAAGGAAAGTCTTAAAAAGCTTTATCGGACATCGACTACCACCTGTTGCAAACATTGTTGGTTGGACAACTCTACGTTTTTCCTAAAGCCTCCTTGTCGTGCTTTTATTGGGTTTTGTTCAAAGGTAAGAAATTCACATCGATATCCTTGATCGTCTTTGTGTAGTGTGAAATCTTCCATAGCCATTCTGTATTGACCCTGGCATCCTCTTCATAAAAAGTAAAGAGTCACTCGCTACCACATAGTATAAACTAATGCTGTTGGTGGGTGGTCTTCTAGTACTCCAGTGGAGCTAAGTTGTTCTTCGTGGCTTGCGCTTAGAGCGTTCGATCTTTTACCATGGCCTTATTTTCTAAGCTCCCTTGCTTTTCACAAGAACAGCTCTACTTTGGGCAAACTTTTGGTTTTTGACTATGGGAAACAGCTTTTGGTTGGCAGTTTCAAATGCTTGTCAAGGCCCGACAGCATCACTCTCAACGAGTCCGGCTCTTTGTCTTGCCCATAATGCATAACACTTTGTCCCATTCTAGAGGCTCGTAAAACAAAATGTTTTGCTTTATGCCTCAAGGTTGCCATATACCTTCAGGAGACTTTTGCGTCAAAACGATACAGTGCTTCTGTTTTAAACTGTAGATACCAAAACCCACATATCAAATTAAAGCTTAATTATAAGGCCGGGATTTCAGACTATACCTGAACTTTTAGATTTTTCACGCTCTCTAAAAACGTCGCCTCTCGAAAGTTACAAGTCAAAGCGATTTTGATATTTAATGATTTAATTAATCCACCAGTTTGTAGACCAAAAGTGTTACAAAAATGTGTCTGCGTTTTCTCATATTCAACTGCAGAGGAAAGTTACGAAAACAAAACTGGCAACTACGAGGAGGCTCAATCTACAATTACTCAAGTGATATTTTGTTTCAACTGGATTTTTCTTTACTTAAACGATTTTCGTTTTTATATTTTGCTCTACAACTGGAAAAACCACCTGCATAAATAAGTATAAGAGAAATGATGAATGAAACTTCTTTAGAGACAATATAGAGATAAAACAAAACTGTGTAGAAACAAAATATATCTTTATCTCAACAAGTAAATACTCTCTTTAATTAAAGACGGAGTCTACTGTTTGTCAGCTACATTTTAATTTCCTTGAGTGAAACCTTTTGTCTTTTATCTATTGCTAACCAAACATGCTACTGTTTTATTCGCTAAATCGACTAATGCAAATCAAAAATGGCAATAATAGATTTTCAATTCGGCATTTTAAGTTGCGTATGTCTCTATAGAATCCTCAACAATAACTTTGAGTCCCGTCTAAACAAGCAGTTTACCGTATAAGTTAAAAAATAATGAAAAAGTGTTGCGAACCACTTCGTTTCTTTTAATCCGATTGGTAATTTACAGCTGGCTGTTATTTAAATGATTAGTTTTTGATCCAAATTGTGATTTTAGATTTTTTGTACTGATATCAGTGAATATTGGAAATTTTAGACTAGCACAGCCCATTAATGCAAGAGGATTGTATCATTATATATAGAATAATCTACACTGGGTTGCACATCATTACAAGCAACAAAGCCCGCCGCAGATTTTAATCATCAGAAACTTGCAAAGACTATTTAATAGATTTAACGACACCAGTGCTGAGGTCAAACAATTAGTGGATGCACAAAACTCACTTAACGATCTTTCTGGGTCGGTAAAATCTCACTTTGTGAATTATTTATGCCAAGAACAATACAAAAGAACAATACAAAACGGTACTTCTTGAAGAAAATATATTTCATTTTAATGAGGTTGTCATTTCAAAGAAAGCACACTTTTCGGCACAAATTGTTAAAATTGAAGATTGGTATTTCAGTGTATAAAATATCTGTTTTGATAACAAGTCTAATGGCACTTGAATCAATGATAGAATATCAGCAGTGATCGGTATCTTGGAAAAGCATCGTGTATCAATGTAAACGTATAGCAGCCACATGAAAAATTGATAGACGATTCAGTAGAAAGTTTCTGTCCTAACCTGAATAAATATTATCCATGCACCATTGCAATTGAAATCCAAATGGTAAGTAAAGGAATATAGCTATTACTAAACCCCTTTTTCCTTGAATAGTCGAGAATGTTGTCCACTTTTGAATTTCGTGATACGATGGACATTTTATTAATATTCTTTAGTGTCAAACAAAATGAATGGTCACTTTATAGAATTTCAACCAACGGTTCAAAATTTAAGACATCCTTGGGTTAATCTAGCTGAAACTGCTTTTAGCAGGATAACGGGTAATGTAAAATTATAGTAATTGAAATTATTCAAGTAATTTTTTCCGATTTTCCAAAAAAAAATCTCCCCGTAAAAACGTCAGAGAAAATGTTTCCATTTAAAAATGTTCTAGAATATCCTATTGCATCAAGTATACAATCTGTAGACCATCTACTTAATCTTTGGTTTAGACAAGCATTCTGTTTGGTTAATTAATATCGGTGTACAAGTATAGAAAACATTTGAGGAATGGACAGCTGGTTCGCTATGTTCACAATAAAAGATTTTGTTTCCACTATCCTTGATTAAAACCAACTGGCAACGCTACTGAGTATCGAGTGAAAACAAGGATGGTATGTTGGAGCTTGATAATGATTATAGATGTAGAAAATGTGGCCAAAATGAATTTTTCCCATTTTTCCATAACACCTTCGTAACCAAATCGATTTGATTTGTTTTAAACGGGCATAAAATATAATGATTCAGTACCTTAATACACTGATTAAGGCTTAAATTTAAGTGTAATCATGTTCGTTGTGAATAATGTTTTGGTAGTTTTAAGGATTCGGGGTCTTTGTCTGTGTTTTAGGTTTACTCATGCATTCACGGCACCTGTCCATCTTCTACCTTTAACTGTGTAGTTGTGTTTGCTTTCTTCTGCTGTGCCAATATGAGGGTTGTTATGTGTTTTGTTCGTTGAAAGCAAAAGGAAACGTTATAGACGGTACTGATTTTTGTATTTCTTGAAGCAAAGTATCAAGTACAAAGATTCCTACTTATGTGTAGAAACAATTAACTAAAATTGCACCATTTTGTCTTTGTTTTTTATAGCGAAAGAGCAGCATTTTTTCTGGTGTAGCTAATAAGTTTTATTTGTTTTTACATACGTTACTTTATTCAATTGTAGCTTGAAGTAGTTTCAAGTATTAACTAAAAATATTTTGTTTTGGCTCAGCCAATAAGAATTTGAACAGCTACTTGAAAGTATGGTTCACTTCTTCGTTTTATAACCAAAACATGTTTGTCAATGAAGAAAAACCGCCACCTTATAAACGAGTTCCGATTGCTAAAAATGCCGGAAGCAGAAGTATATAGATTTTAATGTACAAGCTGCCTTATTACGTTTATAGAATACACGAGTGTTTTTATGAAGAATCAGTAAATTTTGCAGAAGTTCGCCGCTGTTAATTTTTTGGCGGCTTCAGCATCAAATTAATCTTACTTTGTTCTTATTTCACAAGCGGCTTCTATAAAAAAAATTGAAACGAGCAATGTAAATTATCTCGCACCACAAACGCATTGTATGTACGGCTGTATTTAGAGGTGAACTACCTTCATTGGTTAATATGAACACTCTTATTTAGGTCTCCAATTACAATGCAAGTTTGGGAGTTTCGGTCAAGTTTACCTAAAGAACTTTAATTTATAGTCATCGAGCCTCTGCCTTAAATTTTGGCCAATTCAGTTGAGACTCGTTGTTCTCAGAAAGCTGTTCTTGTAAAAGCGTGTACTTCGTGGAGATGCGTGCAAATCGCCGCAGATTGTCCTCACGAATTGCGAAGCTTCAAAGTACAAACAATTATATTGTCTTTTAGCAATTTATGCAAGCTAAGGTTACTATGAATAAAAATAGTTCGCAGGCAATTTCTACGAAAAATTATGCTCTTAATACATATAAAACGAAGAAACTAACAGAGGCATCTGACAATGTTCCAGTATATAATAAGTGTCTAATGTCATCGACCTAAAAACTGCGTGAAAGTTTCCAAAAACATTTCCCTTAAAATGAATATAATTTAGGACGCTCGTATTCATTTGCAATGGAAAGGCGAAAATATTAAATGAATGTAACTTTATCCTCTTTAAAATTTACGACAGTCGTTTTGCGCTTTGCATGCAAGATGAATATCTAAACTTAAGATGGATATCTAAATTTAAATTTTACTATATATTAAGACAGGTATTATAATTTATGACAATAGCGGTATTGCAATTTAAAACGGTTACTGCAATTGACTGCACGCGAAACAACTATGTATTTAAACTTAAGCCCGCTTAGCCTGAGGAAATTATTTCAAAAAACCTATCAAGGTCCCTTTGCCTCAACTTAGCGTCAGGTGCCTAAAGCTGTTTGTAGCGCGAAAATGCTAATTTTTTTTCGGTTTCTCAGTGGTACATCTGATTGCACTAACTTTTTTCCTAATACTTAGACTAGATGCTTGTCTATTACAAAGAAGCTTTCCAATTAAAACAAGAAAAAATAAACCTAGATATGCATCTTGATGAAATTATCGAAAAAAGGATTTTGACATTTTTTGGTTTTCTCTCTCCTGTACGTACGAATATATTTCGCTGCTCTTATTTCAACAAAAAATATTTCTAATTGATAACAATGGTTTTCTATCCAAATGAACTTGAACTTTGAATGTAAATTTACATAACTCTACGAACCACTTATTGCAGGTTTGGCATAAAAAAAAACGTAAAAGTTTTATATTGAAAATTCTTCTTCAACTAAAAATAGCCATTTCCTTGAAACCTCTCCCCACCCCCTTCCCCCTTCCTTTTTTTTTAAAAAAAAAAACTATAAGCTGCTGACAAATTTTCATTTAAGATGGATTTGTTCAGACAAAGCTATAGGCGGGACACGAAAAAACATTTCACCCGTTATTTCTCGGATTTTATTTTTTTTCGTTTTATTTGTTTTGTTCGTTTTAAATCATTAGTAAAGTAGATCCACTGCATTGTCAATAAAAACAAAACAAGAAGGAATTTTGTTTAGTAGCACAGATTTTCACTACCGATTATACTCAATCTAACGGAAACTGATTCCAAATTAAAAACAACTTAATGTGTCACAAAAATACTGAAAATCTCAGCTCCAGCTGCAGTCATTAAACTTTTTAACGACTGGCGACCGGAAAGGTAATAAAAATTTGGAAAATCTAAGGTTTCAATCGTTAAATCAGTAAACTGATAGCTGGTAAAAGGTTTATTTAGATACTGATAAAAGTTAAACAAAGTTATTACTAAGTTGATTTTTTTAAAAACAGCGTTATCTTATCAAAAACAACATGCAAATCAAAACTGAAATTTTTTTATCTGGGTGTGAAACGTGCCGGAGTTGATTGGCAGTGAATCGCTTTTTCATCTCTTTCTGTCACTTTCAGAGATACAAACGAAACCGTTAACTGAGGTTACTGCTAAAGCTTACATTCATCCACGTTTTTTACAGCTATATGGGTTTAATCTTGTCATTTCTCCTAAAAAACATATCGTTTCATTGTCTTAGTGCTACGATATCGTTAATATGACGTGTTGTCAGGCAAAACATTTTCAAGGTTAAGACTTAGGTATATTTAAAACACTACATTAAAAATTAAACCTGTGTGCTAGTGCGCGCGTGATTCGTAAATGGACAAGAATAAGACCATTTAAGCATTTGGTGGATGCATTGTCTAAGGCATACGAAATGCATCAAACCTTCGGTGAGACAGTTTTTTTTTTATCTTGAAACCAATGTAAGTATTAATAATAACAGGTTCGCTCCGTTCTTAGTTGTTTAATCAAGCTTAAATCCACTTTGACATGTCAGTCCAGTGTTTGATCACTTTTTTCGCTGGTAGATACCGGATATTTAGTTGAAAAGCAAAACATTTATTCAACAAGTTATATAGAAAACAATTACAATTCACAAGACTTAGTCATTGTTTCATTTCTTTGCAAGGACTAGAAAATACATCTTTTTGAAGACTGAAAGACAACCCGGCGATAAATATCAGTTTACTTAAAATCAAATATGCAGAGAGAGAAGAGAGAAATTGCAATAATATTTATTTAAGATAATGAACATGGGATTTGAATCATTATATCTTAAAACTGCGAAAAGCTTTAATCTTAGTTATTCATAAATCGATGAGCAGAAAATTTTACTTTGCGAAACAAATATGTGTTTAAAGAAACGTAAAATAGGTGCCGCTCACTGAAAAGCTTTAAGACACATCAAAATGCTTTGTGCGGTTTCTGTTGTATGACATGCAGTTTTAGAAACGGCAAGAAATGTTTAAAAAGGCCAGACACACCCCCTCTAGCGAATATCTCAGTCAATGTGCAAATCTGTACTTGTCGCGCGTGTTCGATATACAAACAGCATTTTTTGTTAAACCAGCTTTAGATCAGTTTTAAATCTCTGGATGCGTAAACAGGAAATTGAAAAACGGTGAATTTCATATACATAACTCTCGCGTGGGTTCCACTTAAACAGTTTGATAAACTTTCGAGATTTGTCTACCGATATTAAACCTAAAGTGTGTCCTTCTCACTCCATTTAGTGAAACCATACTCTAAAAGCGTCTCTATTGCTTTGAGAGTTTGAGTGAGCCACTTTGTCTAACACCTATATTTGTCAGTGTTTGATTGAACAAGTATAATCAAGTCTCTTGATATCTTCAACTTTCCTGTACAACATATGGCAGTACAACACGCACGACTTGACCAAATTAGGGTATTGCGGCGTTGAGAATCAAAACCACTAACAGAATACGTGCAATAAATTATAATAACGTTTTTAAAGATGTTTTTATAAATAATTTAATTTGTAAATCTTCCCACCACATCAAGCATGCTAAAATCGCACATATTTCCTCAGCTCTCCAAGTAATTCTAAATCATATCAGCCATTTATGCTATAAATATCAGTCTATACACACCAAAAGCCGGGTTTATTGTCATCATCTCAAGGTTTTGCAGTGATGCACGGCTTAAGGTAAAGTCTGTTTTAATGAACTGATTGTCGACAAGTTGGTTCTTCGTTCATTTATCGAAATGATTTAGACACGCAGATAACCGTAAGTTTTCGCTGTTCTTAAACATATATAAAACATAAAAATACATGCTTTTTGAAGTTAAAAAAGGCACTACAATTTTTTAATAGTGTGGAATTAGTTTAGAGGTTGTGTTGTGGAGATGTACAAAGTAATGCTTGCATTTGCTTTTAATGTTGATCGCCGCACGTAGCACGTGTGGTGGGAAAGTAGAAATACAGATACGGCAGAGATGGATGGGAGCTCGGTCGAGGCTCTAGTGACTCAACTTTACACCGCCAACCCCCTCTCCTAGCATTCTCACATTCCCCTAAAGAAATTTGTGGCTTTCTAAAACAGCTGATAGCCTCAACTGAAGGATACTGCAAATTTTTTAAATGGCTAAAACAATTTTGCCTAAATTTTGCTAAAAAAATTTTGCTCCTCTTTTTTCTTTAATATGAGAAGTGTTTTTATTATTTTTTTTTTCTGAGACCTTTTACCTCAGATTGTGCTCCGCCTCGACTGAGTTAAACTCTTTGAAAACTTTTCAAAAAAAGTTTAAGGCCGTGTCCACGTATCCGGATATTTTTGAATCAGAATTTTTTTCTCTGGTTTGGGTACCATCCACTCACGTCCGCCTGAATCCGATGAATCCGCCAAATGAATCCAATAACTTTTTAATCCGTTCTCCAGAGTGGAAATTTTTGAATACGCTTCGAATCCGATACCGCGTGGCTCTCGAATCAGAATATTTTGAATCCGATGCATGTCGTAAGAAGTTAGCATCCAGTCTTTATCGCGTCATTTTTACAGTGAACGCTCGGTTAATAATACTAGAATGAATCCGGACATGTGCAGGATACGTGTGTGGGGGCGAATTCAGTTTAAATACACAACGTCTGGACGAGAGTTTTGCTCACGATTCATCTTTTCTAATTGGCGAATCTTTGCATGTTTAAATTCCTTGCTTCATTAGCATACATGCATCTCTTTCTAACTGAGATATAAATTAAGAAGTTCTAAATACTGAAAAAGCTTTGCAACAAAAACCGTTTCTGAAAGAAATAAGACCAATAAGTTAAATACTTTTCTTGTGGTCTGTTTTTAAATATTGAAAATTTTACAAAGAATGTAAGAACTCATTAACGGTTTTGCCACCCAGTGGTTTTGCGTTTTTTTTGGACACCGATATCATCTGTGAAATTGTAGATACAAAACCAAATTTTGGTCCCGAATCTCAATTCCTTTCTCATGTTTTAAACTCAATTCCTTTTTATTTTTGGTTCTTTCTCTATCTAAAGTTGTATGCAAATGGGGGAAAATGTAAAAAATGACGTCAGAAAAGATTCGCTTATAGTAGTGCGTGTACTTTAATTAATAATGATAGCTAAAACTTCTCTACAATTGATAAAGAATAGGCCCTTTGCAGTAAGAGGTCGCATGGTTGTAAAATACGCCATACTTGCACGGAAACGAACGTGCTAGACTGCAAGACAAAACACAATTAACAAGAAGAGTGTGGGTTGTCTTTGTTTTACATTTCCAAATGGGTCTAGCACGTTCTTTTGCGTCCCAGTATGGCGAACTTCGTACCATGTGATTTCTTACTGCAAAGGGCCAAATGTTAGGGACAGTTAAAATGGCACAATTATAGTCACGGTTCTGCGCATGATCAAAACTTTAACCGATGTTGGGCAAGAATACAGTAAAATCACAAAAAAAAGTTTCAAAAAATGGGCCGTGGTCGTTCTGATTTATTTTACTCACGTTTTAACATCAATCCCCAAGAATCACTTTTTTGTTCATTAGAACTTCAGCACGGACAAAAGTGGACTTTTAACAACCCCCATTTGGTGAGGGTGATAATACTCCAAACGCTTTTCCTGTCTCACTTCTTCCTCTTCGCAATCGTTCTGTAATGAATGTGCTGCCACAGAGGAATGGTGATGTTTTGCTTTCTCATATATCAACAACTAAGAGTAAGAACATGGCCCATACATCTTCATTTTTGACATCTTCTAACCCATCTTCAACAGAATAGTTTTAAAACTTTTTGGGTCCAATACGATTTGAAATATATCACTATGAATGGAAAATCATATGCTGGATATAAACCTGCACTTTTCAGTACCCTAAAAGCCAAAACTAGAAGCGTAGGCATAATAATAAACCTGCCATTTAATGCTCTGTGGCCACTACCATTTCATAAAGACCACTTTTGTCCATGCTGAAGTAGTCATGGATAAAATTTTAAAAAAAATGGTCATTCTAGACGATTGATGTAAAGACGTGACTAAAATAAATCACGACCACGCACCTTTTTTGCATAGTCTTATTCGTTCCATGCGTGAACAAAGTTTTTAAAAGGTGCGTAGTCGTTCTTAATTTTAGATTTTCTCGCTCACGTTTTTACATAAATCGTCAATACCGTGTTTACTAGAATAAGCGCGCTGCCCCCGAATAACCACTGCATGCATCTCCTGAAGACGTTACAAACTTTGTTTATTTGTATTTAGCAACAACTAGACTAATTTGGTATTTAAATGATTAATGCTGCCCTTTGGATTGACTACTTTCGTGACGGAACAAAATGTAAACCTATTTAATAAATATATATTCCATGAGAGAAAAAAGCTGTCACCATATGATCACTTCAAAAGCACCGTCCCCGACAAGGCGCCGCACCAAAAAATTCGAAAATTAATATTTTTGACAGGACGTTTTTTTTTCTTCTGAGAAAAAGAAACTTGCGTCAACACGAATATTTCTTCCTAGTTTAGTGGCCCGTTCCCTACGTGAGTTCCTGCAGCTCAGTGGGTAGAGAGTCTGACCGGTAATCATAACACAACAGCCAGCTTCGTGAATTGTGATAACAAGATTGTGAACATAATCCTGAGCCCTCTGATCGATTTCTTTTACTTAGTAAATTCCTTTTCGCATTTTTGCAAAGTTTTACAAGTTTTTTCACTATTAAGCCTTGTCTACACGAGTAACTTTTATGTAACACTTTTCATGTGACAATTTTTATTTGCTCGCGTGTGGACCAGGAAAAATGAATAATTTTTATGTGCATGACAAGGCAAATACAATTTTCATTTGTCACATAAAAGCTAACACGCCAGCTTTTACGTGACAAATAAAAATTGTTAAATACTTAAAATTGTGACAAATATGACGACAAGTACTTTATTTACCTTTGCGTTTTACGCCATATTATATATATAGATTCACAGTTAAGTGAAGGTGCTGGTTACCTGGAATAACCTAGTGGGGCTAATCGAGCCAGGTAACCCTGAGAAACATTACAGAATATATATACTAACAGATTACTACGGTGCCTGAACGGAAGGGGAAAAAAGTACTAGGAACACAAAAAAAAAAACTTACATTTTATAAAGATTTAGATGACAAAGCATACACACACAAACTCATATGTATTGTTATAATTAAATATTTAGGAAATGAATCCTCAGTCCGCTAATGGACACTGAACGCGATCAAAATAAAGCTAAACTTTGAAATGTTGACAAATATTTGCTG
>JAOCPT020523397.1:0-11763 GCA_026546935.2 Palythoa grandiflora
GTCCCATAGCACAAGGGGTCAGTGTGTAATTAATTAAATTATTTATTTATTTTGTTTTTAACTAATTTGTTCTTTTTTTTCTTGATTACTTATTGGTGATTCTATATAACTGATTTTAATAGATAAGGCAGCTTAAATCTCATAAGTCAATGGCTTCTATTTAAACTGCCTTACCATCAGAGTAACAAATTGTGTAACATTACTCACGAGTATTTTTACTGTATTTTTATTTTCCTTGTAATAAGCGAAACCTGTTATTGTTTATATTCCTTTGTAATGTTGTAAAAGTATTGTGTTACTAGTTACTAGCTCAAACTGTTAAAATTGTATAATATTCTGATGGTTTTAAATAAACTATATTGATATATATTGTGTGGATTACTATGACTCTGACATACAGTGATCTGTAATACTATACAAGTGCTTACCCTAAAACTTTTTCTTCACCCCTCTTTGCACTCTCTAGAAAGCCTCTCAGTTCTTTAATCTTTTTCCCCTCCATCATGTTATCCCTAATGCATGCATCAAGACACCAAGTAAACTTATGGCATGGGTCAACATCCTTAATATCTTTTATCTCAGCATCATGTACTGCCATCAACAACTCTGAACGCAGTGTGCAATAATGTACTTCCCTTGTCCGGAGAAACAATGTTCTCAGGAATTGTAGAACAAGATTATAAAGTTCCAGTGACTTGCCAATCATTTTAGCAAGTCCCTTTATCACAGGTTTCTGTCGTCTTGTTTTTGAAGGTTGAGAGAAAAAACTGTGCGAGTTGATTTGCTCAAGTGTAAATATTGAGCTGTATTTATTCTCGATGTATTCATTCAACAAAGGACCGACTGCATCACCAAAGAGCGGATGGTGCTTGATCCAAATTTGTCTTTTCACCTCAATTTCACACTCCTCATAAAGTGTGGGATCACTGGCGATTTGTTCAATGCAATCTTCTGGTACTTTTGGTAAATGTTTTAGAACAGCCATAATCACTGGACGAACTTCAGGCACGTGTATGAAAGGTATAGCATGATCCAACAATTGGCGTAATTTTTCCCCGTTCAACTGTTTTACTTGCTCGAGTAACTTTTCGCGCAAATTCTCCATAACAAATTGATTAAAGTCTAGTCTTCTAACATCATGCAAGTCAAGAAACGGCAAAGCAGGTTGTAGTGATGGTAAAAGTATTCCATTTTCTTGCTGAAAATTCTCAATAGTATTTACGATATCTTGCATGTCCGGTGAAGCTTCACTCAATGCATTCTTTATAAAATCCAATCCAGGAAGCCCTGCTTGCTCAAATCCAGCCATATTAACTAATGGAAGTTTAACTCCAAATTGATGAAAAACTTAGGAAAAATGGTTACTATTACCTATAAAAATAAATTATTTTTTTGAAAGAAAAGTTTCGCCATGTTGGCGGACATCGGCCGAAGCCGAATGCGCATGATCAGTCATGTTTTTGCAATGCATCCCGGGATTTTTATAGCGCTAAAAGATTAGCCTCGTTCTGATGCTTTTCGATATCGCGTGGTCCTGGACACTTTTGTGGAACCAAAATGGCGGAAGAAGCGAGTACAAGTGTATCTGAAGTACAGAAAAAGATTATTGAATACGAGACTTTCATAAATGAAAAACTTAAAAAAGACTTAAGTATTGTGCATAAAGCTCAGGATGATATTTATGTGCAAACTGCTGAGTATCTTCAGCTGAAGAATGTGATAGAAATGATTCAAACTTTGAACTTAAAAGGAAAAGAACTCAAGTCACAAGTCGATCTTGGATGCAATTTCTTTTGTCAAGCTAAAGTCTCAGACACCTCAAGGATATTTGTTTGTGTTGGATATGGTTTCTTTGTAGAATTTACTTTGGATGAAGCACTGGAGTTCATTAAAAAGAAATGCGAGCAGTTGAGAAAAAAATCTGAAAAACTTGGTCGAGACTCTGCGAAAATCAAAGCCCATATAAAGATGTTGCTGGAAGGCCTCAGAGAACTGCAGTCCCTTGGCGAGGTGAAAACCACACCATATTATGTCTGATGAAAATGAATTTTGAAAAGTCCAGTTCACAAAGAATTTATGGATATAAATTATTATTATTAACATTAATTGTCGTTCAGTGTTATCAATTTTTCGATTTCGTTTAGGCCTGAGTGTACATTTGAGCAAATGAATCTTAGTTAATTCCTCATGTGTGAAACAAAATTTTGCCTTGTGACAGAAGTATAAAATTTAACAGAAACCTATATAATACATAATTTAACAATAGTTTTCAAAGTAAAAACAAGCAAGGCCATTGGTCAGAATTGATCACATGGGACCACATAAAAAAAAGACAACTCATAAACAATCCCACAAATTTTGCTTTTAATGTTTTAATGGTTTCTGCCATTTGTTCAGCAATAAAATTGTTGAAGTTTAAAAGGTGTTTAAAACGTTTTTGACCATGCGGTGACCACCTGGTCGAAAACATTTTAAACACCTTTTAAACTGCTAAACTTTTAGCCAAAAAGAAATTTTAACTTTAATTTTACAAGCAAATATTATATATGACAATAAAATTGTTGAATCATAAAAACAGTCAATGACTGAATTGCAAGGACACAGCTCAATAAAGTCAAACTGCAAGCATTTTAGAGATGCACTCATCACACAAAAACAAGGGTTACAGACACATACACAATTGCAGCCACTTTACGGCCTATATACGACTTCAGAGCACAGCATCACAGCCTGATGGAATAAGCTAGGATTTGAGAGAGGAAAACAGGAGTACCAGAGGAATAAATGTGTAGAACACATGTGATGACCACTATGCCAGCCTATTTTTACCTTCATGCGTCAGGGTTTTCAATAGGAGCCAGCAGATGGCCAATTTTGCCAGCTACTACTCTTGAATTCTCCACCTGCTTTAGTTGAAAAACTGAGTGAAATTGTCAATTATTATATTAAAATGATAGTAGAGATGATGTTTGATTTCTTCAAACTAGTAGGTTTTTGAATGAAAATGTTTACTTGAATTGTAAGGAGATTTTGCCTGTTTGTGATTTGAAAGGATTTTTTATCAGCAGCAGTTGAGGCATGCCCCAGACAAATTCTTCATCTCGTGCAGTATTTGTATTCTGCCTACTTCCAAACTTTTTCCACCTGCTTAGATTGTTATTGAAAACCCTGGTACCTATAAAACTGCTGGAGCTAAAGTTTGCTGCTTCACAGTGCAGCATAGTTTGCTGCTTACACAAGTCATTTATTAATTCATCATTTACAAAACTGTTGATTCAAACTTTGCAGAAATCAAATTAAAATCTCATCATTTTGATGGATCTATTGAGAAGGAATACTGGCCTCAAGATATCAACTGATGATGGCTCAGAAGATGAGTTGAAAATTTTTGGAGTTCAACAGAGTTGCATAAGTACTCACAAGAATCTTTTTGTTAAACTGACTCATCATTTTGAGTGTTTTTAAAATTGAAAGAAATTAGATCAACACTGACACCAGCCTGACAACCCTAGGCTTGCCCATTACACTCAAATGCTGGAGTCACTATATCATCAGATTTGTTTTATTTTTATTTGTAATAATTATATTAATTTCATTCATTTAAAGAATATAATATATCATCGTAATTACATTGTAATTGTAATTATAATTACAGTAGATCTGTTTATTTAATTTGCATGATTAAACATGTACCATAATAAAGATACATTTGGGCTGTGTTGAAGACTGTGGCTTTATGCACCATATCAGCACAAGTTGCTCCTAGTTAGAGATCCACTGAATGCCACTATTTACAAAGCTATGAACTTTGAATAGACTACATTATATATTAATTATATATTAATTTTGTATTATTCTTCATGACGGATGTCTTGTAAAAGAGTTTCAAACTGGAGATATTTTACCCATTTTTGAAATAGCTGTGAGCCAGTATACTGAAAACCGATGCCCTGGTCAAATGCGACTCCCACATCCCCAGTGGATAGTGGGGAGAAGTTAGGGACGTTGAGCTATTTTTAGCAACATGATGACCCAAAAGGTTGGGATATTTGATGAATGTTGTTGGGGCTCCACAGAGAGCCCATCTGGGCAGTCTCAGAGGTTGGCACAGGAAGTCATGTTAGTATACTGTAAAAGTCATCTCTTGCGTGCACCCCTCACTTTTAAACACTTCTCATGTTTGAGTTCCACTCTGCACATAAGCTGAACATTTCCAATAATCTGACTTCGAGGTTTTTCTTTGGGCACTCAAATATTCTTCTCTCTGCAGGCACATAGGCAGGGGGGTGCACATGCACACACACACCCTCTTCCCACCTGTCCAAAGAAATGACTAACACCCCAAATGTATATAATTTTTTTAACGGCTGCTGACACAAGGTCCACCCAAACTTGAGGTGCACTGCTGGCAAAAATACTGGCTACATGCATGGTCTACATATTTTAGTAATCTTTGTACAGGACTATGTGTCCTATCACCTTCTCCATCACATTCTTCCAGTTCATAAATAAATAATTTAGAAACCAAATTATTCACAACAGAACCATTTCCAGCAGTTCACCAGTGCTGCCCTCTAAGAACTTATCAAACTTTATCTCCCGAGGGTGCTCTATTTTTTATCTAAGTAAACATATTCATATTATTATTTTTTTGGAAAGATCTGAGGAGACGATGAGTAGGACATGTATCCCTTACAAGCTCAATAGACCACTGAGATGTAGTTTGTAGGTGTTGAAAAGCCAGACTGTAACTGGAGAAAACTCTTGGAGTCAGATTGAAATGGAAAAGTGAATAGATTCATTTCAGCTCATGTGTAGAACTTGGCAGTTAATCCTGGTTCATAGAGGAGCAGGTGAAAACTTTGCTCTCCAAGATTTCACTATAATTATTAATATTATAATGTAAATTTCTATTTTAAAGGCACTAATAAAAGTACTTACTTGTTATTCATTTGGTAACTACTTTCTCTCAAGCTTACATTTTGTTCATATCTTGATGATCTATTCCCACATTTTGGGGGATTGACAGTATTTGATGCCAATTGACAAACATACTTACGGGGTGAGATATTTGATCTTAGACTTGACACCATATTATATCAATTACCCCAGTGCATGCACTATGTCAGGGAGGGGTGGAAGATGACTATTGCATTTATAATAAACTCAGTCTGTATTTTAAATGATAGTTATGACTTTAATAAATTAATCCTTTTGCAACTGCTATCTCTAAGTTTTTCAGTTACTAATTAATGTAAACAGTAATTGACTATTAGCTGAAGAGATTTTGTTGTACGGGAAGCTGCCATCTGATTGATGCATTAATTCACCCTAACAAAACGTGTGTGTATCAAGGCAACTGCCAATAATTTAAACTAATCCATCATATAATGAAAGTGCCTGTACAATTGAAGGATCAGACTTAGATCCTTCCTTAAACTCTTCCATGGATAGAACACCATCATCATTCTGAAGAAAGAAAGAATTGTGTCAGTAAACTTTTTTCAGGTGATGTATGTGTATACATGTATATTCTACAGCTTTAATTTGGTTACCAGACCAAAAACTATGATCTTCATGTCACAGTTAATTCTCATGCCTGAATCTAAACTATGTAAAATGTGTAAGTAATACTTAGTACTACTAGATATCACCCTTAGCTAAGCTGCATGCCTTGAAGCCCAGTGACTTCTTGGTTTGTCATGCAGGCGGCAATCTCGGCATTGTTGGCTGCATCTACATGTTTCTCGGAGGGTGTCAATGAAAGTTCAAAAATTCCTGCCTGAATGTTATTTGCCATCAGAGTGGTTGATCCCCGGCATATGCAATTTTTAGAAAAGAAAAGAAAATATTATTTTTAACCTTTTGTAACGGCACCGTTGCCACGTGAATTAATTTATTTCGACCTTTTTATTCTATTTCCCGCGCTTTCCTTTGTTTTCCTTCTCACATGATTTTCTTTAGTTTTATGCAAGCATTTTCATTTTCTAGTCAGTTTTGATCTTGCTCGGCTCTCTGTGAGCATCGTATCGTCCAATTCGTCTAGTCAACATTACCAATGAACTGTTGTGTAAGTTTTTACCTTTAATGTTTATTTCTTCAAGTATTGTTTGCTATTATATCGATTTACATTTTATTTGCCAATTAGCGATTCGAACGCCTTTATAACTTGTTCATCACAAGTACTTTAGCTTAATATTTCGTTTGTATTAGTTATTTTCATTTACGCGTTATTCGTTAGTTAATTTACTTAGTTAATTTAGATTTACTTTATTTATCCATAGTTTACAGCATTCGAGCATTCGGCTAACAAGCAATCGGCTACGGCTCGTAAAACAAGTTCATGAAATCACAGTTACAGTAATAATAATAATAATAATAATAATTCAATTTAAAATTTTAAAAACGTTGAAAAATAAAACTTTTGCAACTTTTAAAGTGTCACGCTCTTAGCGATCATCGAAGCTGGCAGAGGTGTGCTTGTCTTTTTCTTCAATCTGTCTAAACCATTCTATCACGGACCCTGTGCTTTTCCACTGATTTACCGCTGTAATTTCTCTTAGGTTGGTGTTAATCCTGTCCAAGATTTTTTTGCCAACCTTGCCCATCTCACTTTTCGCTGGGTTAATTAATCTGCAGGGGAGCTTATTTTCGAAGTTTTCTTTGTGGTCTTTTAAGGTTACGAAGGCCTGTTTCTTTGCCATACTTTCCATCCTGTCATCAATTTTGAGTTGTTCAGCGATTGAGCGTGCTTCGCTGTTAATATTGGTATACGTGTTTTCGTTCGAGGCTTTATAGTGTTTTGTTATGTTTTCTCTGAGGAGCTTGTTGTATTGATTTTTATCCATTTCATATATGTTTCGCGTTTTTTCAGCAGGTACGAAGATTTCCCTGGAGTCTAATTTTCTTTATATCGGCATTGAGTTTGGTCTGGAACTCATTCGAACCGTTCTTAAATTTAACATTCTCAATCATTCTAAGCATGTCCTCTTTGAAGCTTTTCAGTTCTTTGATTTGTGGCGGGCATTTCTTGCGTGAAACTTTAAAGTTGCAAAAGTTTTATCTTTTAACGTTTTTAGATTTTAAGTTGAATTGTACCTCGCTCTGTCTTTTAAAAAAATATTGAGCACTTTTAGTGTGTTTTAGACTACCACATGTCCCCCATCTCGAAAGTTTCTATAAAATTTATTACCCTCCCTCCCAAACATCACAAAAAAATATCAAGATTCCTCTTATATCAAACACGTTTTTAATTATTTTAACATATGTAAAGCTAGTGTTTCAGTTATATATGATATATTTTTTACATTCCCTCCAATTCCACAAATTTTTATACCCAACAAAGTAGACTATTAGAGTTTTGTATTTTAGGATGCTCTTGCATGAGATAGAGCTCTTTGGTTCCCAAAACATCTAAAAACCTTTTATAAAATCTGCTTCAACAGTTATTCTTTGTTTTTATTCAACATGACTGGTTGCTCCGACTGAACTTGAAAGGTACGACTCAAGTAGAGAGGCCGAATGACCAGAATGCAATCGAGTGAGAAGTTCGCTTAGGTTTGCTCGAGATTTATTCAAAAGGACAAAATAATCTTTTCTAATCCCCATTAAATAACTTATCCTGTCAGTTATTATCAAAATTTTCAGCTTCATTCGGGCCAGACAACTATTGTTTTTGTTCAGTCTTCAACAGTCACCTCAAGCATAAACAACGATGGCGATGGCACGCTGGTGGCTTCAGAACCTTGCAACAATCTTGGCCACAAAAGCAATTAGCCAAGTGTCCAATCCTCGTACAACTACACCACAACACGGTCAACATCCGGATCAATAATTTTCCATGTGCGCCTTTTGTATTTGGATCGCACGCTACAAAAGAAATTAGTGACATTTTTTTGGGTTTATTGTGACAAGTTTCTAAAGGATTCAAAGAAGCAAAAACCAGTTAATATTTTAACCTATTGTGTTTTTAATCTTGCTGCTATTAATTGAAGTTTTTTGACTGGGCTCACCACTTTTTTAAATTGTGCGGGCCATGATGGCTGAGCAGGCTTGTCCGCTTGCAAGTACTAATGGTGGCCTTCCACAAACAAGGTGCGTTTGATAATCAGACTCATTTAAATAAAGCCGAATTTGATTTAGTTAAAAATAAAGCATGTCCAGGAACATGGAAGGGAGAAAGAGTTTCTTACGGATTGCTAAAATCGCTACTTGAGGTTGTAGAGGTAACAGTTCGTGAGGAAGGAGGCAGACAAGACCAACTTATCGGGGAAAAGCCTCGCAACTTTAGACCAAAACATTGTTTTATCCCAAACATTTAAAACCTGAAGCGTGCTGTAAACAAAAAGTTAGATGTAAAAACTCCAAAAATAGTTCTGATGTCGCTGATTGTTTGTATAAAGCAACAGCCATCGTTGTTACGTGTAGTATGATTGGGTTAGGGAAATGTAGAGAAAAAAAGTGAATTAGCAAACTGTGAAAATGGATGATATAAGAGCCCTGATGGTAAAAGAATTATGTTTACCAGTGGCTAAAAGTGACACTTCGTGCAATGAACCAAATTTAAATGTCGAAGAATCTGAGTTACAAGCTCTTAAAAAAATTGTAGAAGAAAATATTTCCCAGATAGAAGCTTTGCTAGACACGATTGAAAAAACTTCGCAGACTCAATATAAGAAGAAGCCAGAAAAGACAAGAAAATTGAAGAACTGTCAAAAGAGTTCATGAACATGAAAAAACAATTAGAAAAACTTTGCAACAATTTTCAGAAAAAATGAAATAGAGTCTGTAAATGAAAAATTAATTCTTGTAGGTGAGGCAAAAAGATTGGAACAGAGAATGAAATCTCACAAGTGTTAACTTAAGAAAGGGAAGGTTGTTTCAGAAAGTAATGAAATAAGGGCTTTAAGATCAGTTTTGAAAGAACAACAGCAGGAAATTTTACCTTGACAATGAAAATGCAGTGCTTCAAGAGAGAATTGAGCAGTTTCGCAATCATGCGGTTGACACTTTTGAGGGAGGAAGGTACAAAGATGAAATTCGACAGGTCTATCGGGACCTCATGTGCATAGGTGTAGGAGCCAATAATGTAGAAAATATAATTCAAAATGTAGGGATTTCAACTGAGCATCTTCGTCTTCCTCCGAAAAAAATTTGCTATGTACAAGGGCAAGGGGTATGGCCCAAATTCAGGTTGCAAAAAAGTTACTAGATGGTTAGCAGGGTCAGGATACAACCCTCTACAGTGATGGAACTTCCAAATTTGGATGTTCTTATGCCACTTTTGATATCCAGACTGGTTCATGTGAGTCCAAAGTTGTTAGTTTGAGAGATGTATCTGGTGGGACTGCTGAAGAACAGCTTAAAGTAATGAAAGAAGTATTCAATGATGTCACTGGTATGAAGGAAGTTAAAGCGCCCAATGGCGCCAATGGCGGTCAGACATATGATTTTGTATAGCCATCATTGTGGCTAATAAGTCAAATTGTAGCCATTTAATTGTAATAAGAATTAACATGACAACTTCAGAAGAGATTATCAACTTGATTAAGCAGGAATTGACACCTCTAACCTCAAAGCTTGGAAACTTTGAGAAAAGTTTTGCCGAGTTGACTAAAGTTTTTGTCGACAAAGTACGATCAACTGCTAAAGCAACAACAAGGATCAAACAAGGAGATCACAGATCTTACTATTGAAGTGTCTTCAGCTAACGTAAATATCGATGGGATTCAAGTTAACCTTGCAAAGGCAAGACAAGAAATTGACGATTTAGCGCAGTATCTCTGTCGAGACCGTGTTGAAATCACAGGAGTAAAGCCATACGAGCAATTTGAGAGCAATTTATCTCAACCGCTCACACACTTCCGACATTTAAGCAAGATTCTGATGGTAAACTGATTGCTAAGTTTATAAGCCGTAATATTCGCAATGAATTTTACAGAAAGCAAAATCTCATTGCTAAAAAGAAATTAAGTCAACTGTTGCATTTGTTGTTCCGCACTCGGCATATTTGACAATCTTCAATTTATCTTTTTCCCTGTAGGTGACTCGTTTGCGTTTGTTATTGATACTTGAAGCATTGTTGATTTCAAGTCCCATACTATGCTCTTCACTGGAAAGTCCAGTTCTGTTGGTTGGGGGAAGCTGAAAAGTTGTAGCTGGATGAGAAATGGTCTTCTTCTGAAAATATTACAATATGGACGACATTTGTCTGGACTTTTAACATGTGTTTAACCAACGTGGACCGCACGTTTGTGTGGTATATTGGCTTACCGCTGAATTGGTAGGCTCATTTTCCCACCCCATGGGGCTCCATTGTCTTGGAAAAACACATCATGGTGGATGCAATGCAAACAGCACAGTCATTTGAGTCATTTTGTTTCACAACTGGATTGCGGGGTTTTCATGTGTATTCAACGACAAAGGGCTGGAAACCATATCTCCAAGAAAAGATTACATTCAAAAGAGAGCATGACAATGTTCACGATCGTTTTGCTGTATCAGGTTTGGCAACACTTCGTGGAAGGTTGGCTCCAGTTGTTGTTGGTCACATTCCAAGGGAATTAAGCCGTTATGTGTGGTATGCTCTCGAAAAAGGTGCAAAGTTTACCGGAGAAGTACTAACAGCAAAGGCAAAAAGATCTCCACTTATTCAACACGCCTTGTCAGTGGTCACAAAAAGTACGACATTGAGCTACCGCAATCAGGAACGAGCCGGTCAGCGGTAAAATCATATAGCTTGTAAACTAACTGTAATGGCGTCCAAGCAAAGGTTTTATTCTGTTGCTGAGGTTTACGAGGCTGTTTGTGTAGAACAAATTGAGCTCACAATGGGATGTAATGGTACTGATTGTCCTTATGAATTTTCGGTAGCGCGTAAAATCTTGGAGGTTTATATAATATTATCACAAGTTGGGTATAATTTCCTATGCAGACTCTTTGATGTGACATTCCTTTTAGGCAAATTTTTAAGCGTGCAAATTAGCTCTTCTTTGTATTTTGTAGTTTGATCCTTTTTTAGCGTGACCTAGGTTTTTATCTCGGAAAGTAAATGCTGGCACTTCTTATGCTAATCACTCTTGTTTAAGACAACTATCACCCTCCCTTTGTCGGCAGGCAAAATGGTGAAGTTTTTCTCTTCCTTGTCTTGATTGTTCTTAACTCATTCTTTGACGAGTTGTCGTGTCTGTGTACAACCTCGACCACCTTTGACCGTAACTCATTTGCATCTCCTATGTTCAGGTTCATGCAAGCCGATTCAGTGGCAGTAATTATGTCCAGCACGGGGAGCTTTGAAGGTGTTACCGCATAATTAATGTTCCATATGGGGAATCTTTTTTTTATTTTTGATATCTCTAGAATGCGTGGACAAGTATTCTAGAAATTTTTTTGATTACGTCACATTTTTGCCACAAAATCGAGCTTTAAAGTTCCCGCGCCGATCATTTTTCGATCTGTTTAAGACAAAAAATGACTGGTTTTGTATAGAAATACAATAAAACACTGAAAAAACTGACGGGAAGGGTATACGATTCCAGAAGTAATGTCACGGCCTGTTCTGATCCCAGGACTTAGCAACTCCCGATCATCTTCGTTGGGCGTGGCTAGGGGCTTCCCTCCAACTAACTCACTTGGCTTGATAACCTCGCGTCCATCTGAAGTTACAATATCTGAGGAATATTGCAGTATCTTCAGAAGAAGGGATTTTGTAATTAATTTAACTATAAAACATTGCGATAAAATTGCAAACATAATACAAACGGT
>JAOCPT020523431.1:0-11763 GCA_026546935.2 Palythoa grandiflora
GGAAATTCGAAATTTTTGATAAAAAATTTGGACTTTTGCTTTTGTTTTAAATTCATTGGCCGATTCCTTCTGTTTTTCACAAAACTTATGTTGTTTATATAGTAGTCTTGGATCAGACATGAGATTTTGTGCACAGACTGCTTTGTGATTACTTACGATCTTGATTGCGCGCGATATCTTGTATCAGTATCGAGTATTCTTCACACCACGCCAAGAGATCGATGAAATCAACCACAAGGCATTCGTTTCTGTTACGCTCGCTGTAACTGCTGACAGCTGATGTAATTTTTTTTTTATCCAGAACGTGTTTATATGTTTTGTTGCTTATTGCATTCGGTAATAAGTTATACGATTACAGTTTGTTTTCTTTTTTTTAATTTAAACTGAATGACAGAAATTTGAGCGGAATCAAATCTTTATTGAAGCCTTTACCGATAAAACTGACTTTTATGGAAACTTCATCGAAGAACTTTTAAATAAAGTCGTATCTAGTAGGTATTCTCTGTTAACGTTCAAGACTTTTATACGATGTCAGTTTCAGAGCCGTAAAATTGACGTTTCTTGTGGGAAAAATCGATTCATGAGGCTTCCCTAAATAGTATCGAAACCATTTCAAAATTTCGACTTGACCGCATGTTGCTTCATTATAACCAACGGAGGTTGAGCGACTGCAGTCATTCTCAGTTCAGTGCTGATAAGACGTTGTAGTGGATAGTTCCCATTTCTTTGATAATTAATTATTACTGAATGAAACTGTTATACTAGTTGAATAACATTCATCGTGCACTTGCCTTTAGATACTCCTAGTAAATACATCGAGCCTGAAATTTGCAAAGTTTTAAGAATATTTCAAGAATATAACCCATGGCAGAAATTGTGAAAAGAATATAATTGAAATGCAAGTCTGTAAATACAATACAATGATATGCTATAAACTTGTTTGTACAAAATAATTCCTTTCTTGTAACTCGGTACAGGTCCAAATACCAAACACTTAAAATTGATACAATTGATATCCTTAAACGGAAATGATGTAGGCTATAGTTAAGAATATTACAGAATATTTTAAGCCTAAATCGGCAGAAAATAGGAATATTGAGCCTGGGTCGGAAAACAATTTTCATTTAAAAAGACAGAGTGTACACAAACAGCCTGTACACCCAACAGGTGAAATCAACATTCTCTTTCTTCAAAGTTTAACTAACTGAATATTGCATACAAATACACTTGTTGGTGCGGTATAATATTCAAAATTGTCGAGCGCCTGGCCACTTCCCTCTCTGGCAGGTCGCCGAATTGGTCACCTCGTGTTTGAATTTTTAATGACTGACTCGAGATGAAGGAAACGGGCATATCGAGACGAAGCGCTTGAACGGAAATTTTTTGAATTTTTCCTCCTTTTGAAGTGCGATCGAGTCATCGTAGCTACGTAACGTTGGATAAAGAAAGTATCTTCCTTCCTGCTGATGGGGAAGTTAGGGTTTCGAACGGCGAGTGAAACATTTTTGGAGTGATTTTGATTGGCTGGTTGGACCGTTGAATATTTGAAGTTCCCGACCTTTTCATTTTAATAACGGCTAAGTACAAACCACTCGTAAGAATCCAAATCGCGCTCCCTGGCCACAAAAACATCAAACAACTTCTTAAGCTTCAAGGTTTATTTCTAGTTTATTTCATAATTTGAATTATATCAGGACGACTTTGAAACGTCGGATATTTGCGTTAATCTCTATTCTCAACCATTTTACAAAATGGTAGCAAGTAACAAATTCTTTGTGTGCAATATGTCTAAAACTCTCAACTAGGAAGAGCAATAAGGATTTGTGTACGGGATTTCATTTGCAGGCTGAACACAGCCTCATGAACTAAAGCTAGGTTGATGTTTATGCGTCGTTTTGCCTCTGATGAGAAGGCACATGAATAGGGAGTGTGTTTCAGTTCGTTGGTTATTGATTTTCTAAGTGCCTTGACTTCAAATGGTGCCATATTTGAATCCTGTATCCAACACCTTTATATAATTATCCCACTTAATCCAATAAGATATGCGAACAGTGACATATTATTTAACTAAATAGTGCTGTTAAACTAGTCTGCAATGCAGCCGGCCCAGCCCCTTCAATTGTTGATGTGTCTTAGGCACAGGCTATGTGAAAGTAAATAGTGATAATGGTGACATTAGCTGTGTATTACAACTGCGCTCGCCTATGTGGATGCCTTCTGCGTGTCATAGTGTAAAATTATAGCTTGAATTGAAGCTCTCGTTGGTCTAGTCATCTCAATCTTGTGCTCAAAAAATTTGACTTGCTGAACTTGTGCCGCGCCAGCGTTTATTGTGACATTGCATTTTATGAAATATGTTTAATATGTTTGTGAGATAGTACATAAATACCTTTTCTACATTTTGTACAAATCGATATGTGTGACTTCCCTTAATTATAAACTATTATGCATGTGTTCTTATTTTCGGAAGATATAATTTTTTTTCCAGATTAAAGTCACCGCCTCCAGTTTAAAAAGTTATTTTAGGCCGCATTCCGAAGTTTTTGTGAACAAATTGTGCAGTTTAAAAGTGAGTAACTATGGTAGCATGTTTTTATACAGAGGAGTTTATTTTACTTCTGAAGCTCTATTGTACTTTTTGATCTTATGCGTTTAGTTGTTGCATTGCGTTTATCACTTCGGCTTTAGTCTAAGATACGCGTCTTCCAGTTGCAAGTCTGACAAGATGTTCTATTAAAATATTCCAATATAAACATTATTCGTTATTGTAAATGCTTTCGAATCTCTAAAAAATGAACAAAACCATCTCCACGTAGTGTTACAGTCCAATGCAGATTTCTTTGGTAATTATGACTCATGCTGTGGCATATTGTCATCTTTAGCTGTTCATATATTAAAAACCGAAAACGGAAGTTTGAACAGAACTGATATGAAACACGTGTAAAAATGCGGACAATATTTCAATTATA
Source organism: Palythoa grandiflora (assembly GCA_026546935.2). Lineage (NCBI taxonomy): Eukaryota > Metazoa > Cnidaria > Anthozoa > Zoantharia > Sphenopidae > Palythoa > Palythoa grandiflora. The sequence goes on from JAOCPT020523431.1 coordinate 2,970, forward strand.
TGCACAGTAAGGAAATGGGGCTGACTATCTAAATAAATCAGTTAGCTTGGGGTGTTGATAATATCTTGACTTCGATGCAGGTCTTCTTTGATTATGCCTCATGCTGTGGCATGTCCTCTTTAGCTGTTAGTAGTAAAAACCGAAATTAAATAAAAGTGAATTTCAAAAAGAACTGATATGAAACACGTGTTTCAGTAAAAGAGCGGGCAATATTTTAATACTAGCACAGCAAGGGAACGGGATGATTCTTTTAATAAATCATTTAGTTCGGGGTAGTGGTAATATTTCCACTTAAAACTATTAAAGTGTTAAAACGAATAAATTCGAAGGTAAAGATGGTACCTCACTTCTTGTAATTATAAAAAAATGAAACTATTGTTTTTTGTTTTTTTTTAATTCTTTAACATCTCAATTATGTCAAGATCGCTTGAACAACGCACATGCCTTTATTTGAATTTTAAATGTAACTGTTTAGTAAATCTACTTTGGTAGATCCCCAAATCAACATCGTAAGAAATGAATTGGCCGTATAATAAAAAGTATAGCTGGCAGTAAATAATAAAAGTCTGCTTAAACCGTAAAATGAATACAGAAAGTGCAGCTGGGGAGGGGCGCATCAGGGTTTCTGCTGCTGCGCTTTTGCGAAAAGTTTTTCTCTCAAACTTTTCAACTTCGTTTTACATAACTTGGTAGTTTGCATGTTACAAACCTCGCTGTTCTGGTTAACGCTGAGAATAGCTCTTGGGGAACAAACAGATTTTTTATTTCACCGAGCCCACGGCATCGGGTGACTTTCATTTCGTTGTAAGCACAAGATCGTGCACCTCAACCAATCACAGCGCCTGTCAGACTTGTAAGTGGTGCTTTTAGAATTTTACAGTTAAAGCTCTATATGATAGAGAGAGATCAAGAGATCTTCGACTTTGGACTGATTCATGACGAAGCTAACACCTGCAGTTTTGGTAATTTGCCTTTCACACTCGGTATTTGTATTGACGATGTTTTACAGTTTTCTGTGCGAGTGACTGTTTTCGAATACACATTCCACTTTTCTCCTTTCGCGGCTGTTCAGGAGAATATGATTTCATTTTCCGTATGATCTTGGCCTGAAAAGAATCACGAAATACGCAACGTTTAAACGAAATGTTTAATTCACAGGTCATTTTATAAGAATATGGCGTCTTGTACGGTCTGTTTCTTTCGGGTCTCACTCGTTCATGTTCTTCTTATCACAGTCTCCGGTAAGTTTACTGTCTTCGTATCTTTAAGGTTAATATGACAAGTTGGTAAATATGGGAAAATCTGTTTTAGAACTTGAGCCAAGATTAAGGAATATTTTGTTTTCAGATAATGTTTCAACTTTAAAGGGTTTTGGTCGATTTCCCGAAATTTTCCATTTCGAGAGCAATTGATTATAGTATTACAAGACTTAAGGGGTGTACGGAAATCTAAATACAATGCACAATTTACTGCTGAGCTAGACATGATCACCATACAGAGCTACTTTTTTATTAACAAGTTAGTTAGCAAGTTTATTAAACAAGTTCAACAACTGTTGATATTGCTAAAACACATTGCATGCTTTCAAAGAAATTGTTCTTTCTGATATTTTCTTCTATAATGAATTGAAAGCGTTTGCTAAAAAGCATTTAAACTGGTTTATCGTTTTCATAAAATATTTTATCAATTGATTTTAGCCGTCTTTTCAGGAAAACAAATTAATAGTCACTGAAGTAAGAAAATCTGCAACTACATTATGTGAACCCAAAATGTGTTTTTAAAATGAAAGTTTGCATGTTGGGAGTCTATAACAAAGTCATATATGCTTCTTTTAACTTCGCTCAATTGGCCTCGCTTTTAATTTGAAAGGTATAACTTGATTTACAAAAAAAAAATCTGGCCTTTGATCTAGGTTTTGTCCTGCGAAGTCAATTTTTCTTACATTACATGAAGTTATATATATTGACGAAAAGCAATGTTTTATTGTACCCGGGATGCTACGAGTTAGAGAACGGAGTGAAACCATCCCAGTCCCACATGCAAGCACCATGCAAATCCAACAAAGAGCAATATACTTCACGGACTTTGGTACAACATTTTTTAAGTATTTCTGTCAGTATATAAATTTGAAAAATAATATTAACTTCTGCTAAAAGAAAATTTGGTATTTTAGGTGAATGCTATAAGTCTCGTATTGGTGTGGCAGATGCTAAACTAGTTAATGACGGAAAAATCTTGGCTTCTTCTGAGTTCAACGTCTCCACGCTAGCCACGAACGGGCGACTGAACTACACGTCAGGGTCCTCGTGGTGTGCTTCATCAAATGACTCTACGCCGTACTTACAGGTTGATTGTGGGTCAGTTTATATCATCTGTGGTGTCGCTACACAGGGAAACTCTCAAGCAGATCAGTGGGTCAGGACTTATCAAGTACAGTACTCTACTGATGGAACAACCTGGACAATCTATCAGGAGAATGGGAAGGACAGGGTAAACTAATACCCCATTAACTTCAGTTATTAATTCATTTAAAAGATGTCTATACAAAAAATGAAAACACACTTTGCTCCGATCTCAAAACTGTTATTATAACAGCTATATATAATGGTATCAACGTTTCGACATACGCTCAATATTTATCTCAACTCAAGATAGACATATAGGCTCAACTGAGTGGCACTTAGTTTGATGAAGTCTGTGATTCCGATCTCTTCTTAAATTATATGAAGCGTCTAGAGTAAATGTTCAGGCTCATACACTAACTTAGTTTTCTTTTCAGCTAAATGAAGATCAGTTGAAGAAGAGTAATGATTTTATCACGCTGTTTCAAACAAACTATGGAATCTTCAACATAAAATTTAGTGGTTGAAACACAGGTCACTAGATGCAAGTTTAAAATCTTTACCCAATAAAACATTCAAAGCTAAGAATCAAAGAAATTTCATGAAATACAATTAAAGTTAAACAATAATTTAAGCAAACTATTCTCTCTTCCCTGTTATACCACTCCTCTTTATTCTATTTATTAATTTTTTTATTTTTTGCCCTTGTTATTTTCCACTGTTTTCTTTTCTTTACTCTTGTTCTGTTTTAAACATGTTTAATTCAATAAGAGTTTTGGCTGTTCGGCTTGTATATAGCCCCGTATGGTTATTCTGGGTACCGTAGCCAGCAAATTGCAATATACCAATTTCCTTTATTTGTAGATGTATCGAGTTAGCTAAAGTGAAAAAAATTATTGTTGTTGTTGTTGTGTCCTGTGATAAGTTGGCACATTCGATGAGGCGAAAGAAGGCGATTCCCCACAGCAAAGCCTAAACCATGCGGTCATGCGTGCAGCGGCTCTGGCTTGTAAAAAAGTCGATTCATTGTTAGGAAATTTTAAGCACTTGCCATTTGCATTTATTTTTCTCGATAATTAAAGGTTTGCATTCCGACAACTTAAGAGTTTAAGTACACGCGGACCATGCGAAGAAGTAAAGTTGTTAAGAATAGGTTAACAATAAATCCAAAGTAACGATGCAACTATTTTCGCTTTTACAAAACTTGTAGCCTGTTTATGATTTGCTTTCTAAACAGCGAAAACAAAACAAAATGTTTTTTTTTTTTTCATTTTTTTAATTTATTTTTATTCAAAATGGCAATCACAAAACAAAACAGATTATTTTAACAACTCAAAGTGTCTCTCTCTTGTTAACAGGCATTTGATGGGAACTATGACAGAAATACAGTGGTGAAACGTATAATGTACCAGGGGATTCAAGCCCGATATGTTCGCGTAATACCGAACACCTTTTACGGTAGGATCTGTCTCCGGTTGGAGCTGTACGGATTAACAAAGCAAAGTAAGTTTGATCACTGTTGTATGAGCAAATAACATATTTTCGAAATCAAATGTTAATGTATCGGGACTTTAACTGTACCACCATTCCAACTGCTAAGGGTACAGAATATGAAAGAAAGGCCCGGTAGATTCAAATACATTACAAGGAGACTAAAGAACACCGAGTCACATTAAAATAAAAAAATCTAATCATTGGCGGAGGTTTTGTTCGTCCAGGGGGGAAATTTTCGGTCCTAAAAGGTTAAAGGTACAAGAGCTACCGCTTTTTCATTCCCAACCCCCTTGACATGTCTTAAAATTTAGTAGCTAGGTAGTTGAAAAAGTAACATTTTGTCACCAAATATTAAGAGAGGGCGACGGTCCCATCTCAGTGATTTCCTTAATTGGCGTGAGGAGCGTTTGTCCGAGTGTGTAGAATCTGCGTCTGTATGGTAAAACCACTTTAGTGCAAGTGCTCAATAGCGGTATTTGACATCCTAACGGATTTCTCCAGTTGGCTTCAAGAATCAAATCTTTAAAAGAAAACTTCTAGATTTTTTCAAGGCTTTTTCTACACCTCCCCATTTTTTCAGACTCAAATGGTTAGTAATAATTACAGACACAATTTCTAATATCTGACAGTGTTTCTATCTAATTATTGTGTTATGTGCTCTAATTTTTGATAACTATATAAGTAGTATAGTCTGAGCAGAATTAGCCCCCATTTTTGCGATTCTATTGCTGTGTTTGCTCATTTACCTCCTGCTCCCCCGCCTCCTCATTCTCATTTCCCTTCTCATCATCCTCCTCCTTATTTCCTTCCTCCTCCTCCTCCTCTTCCTCCTCCTCCTCCTCCTCCTCCTTTCTCTCCTCAATCTTCCTCTCATCCTTCTCCTCATTTCCCTTCTCCTCCACCTCCCCCTCCTCATTTCCCTCCTCCTCCTCATTTTTGCCGTAGTCTCATATAAAATCTAATATTATAAAGCTATTACATCTTATAATTTGGCGGCCAAACCGTTAAAGTTGTTTTTTCTTTCCTTTTCCGTACGTATTTTTGTTTCTAATATTTTAAGTGTTTAAGGGACCGATTACATGGCGAGTTTTCAGCCCGGGCTGACATCTCAGCTCGGGGCAGGGCTGAATTTTTCTTTTGATTAAATGATGAAACTCAACCGGGGCCCAGATTCAGACTTTTGGGGGGAATTTCTCGATCACGATGTTTCTTCACGCACAGCGCATAATCATTTGAAATCTACGCTGTTCAGATTACAACGTGGACGCAGCATAGAATCCGTCTCAAACCGGGCTGAAATTTCACTGCGATTACATGCAAAATTTCAGCCCGTTTTACCGGGCTAAAAATTCCAGCCCGGTAGGCGCAAACGGGGCTGGAAAGTTTGGTTCGGGCTGGGATTCAGCCTGGGCTTCATGTAATCGGAAATTCATTTGTATTACCATTTGCCAAAGAGAACGGGCTGGAGTTTCAGCCCCTCTAAACGGGCTGAAATCTCAGCCCGGGCTGAAACATTCCATGTAATCGGGTCCTTAGTCCAATTTATAATTTTACCGCTGAAAGAACAATTATTTGCCTGTTTTATAGCTCACTTACTTTTTCTAAGAAGCCGAGAATATCCAATGCAAAGTCACCCGACCATTAGAAAATCTTAATTATGCTAACATGCATTCAGCCATTGAAGATAGTACATTTTCCAAAATTGCTGCTTTTTGGCGTCAAAACTTTCCTTTCACTTATTTTTTAGGTGTTGTTGTCCGTTTCTTTAATCAAGTTTCTAATATTTTTATTTTTGTTATGTCCAAGTAGCTGTGAATACCAAAACACTACGCACATTCAAAGATCACCCTGCTGTTGCAGATCATTTAAATACAAAATCTTGCCAACAACTATTGGAAGCAAAATAATAGAGGATTAACGTATTTATTGTTTATTTTTACGACATTGTTTTTACTTCTTGCTTGCCATTGCATAAGCTTTATAATTCGCTTTACGCTTCTTGAAAGTTGTTTATAATTTCTATAGTTTTCGAATTGGGAAATGTAAGCACTGCTTGGCTGTACTAGACATATAGTGTTTGATGCGAATTAAAACTAGAAACATTACGCGTGATGGTACAATCTCTCAATACAAAAGAATAAGTTTGGGCAAGCCATTCAAGAACAAAAGAATCCGTATTTTTATTCATGAGAGATGACATGGGGTGCTGTCATAATTTATAAATCTATTTAGAACGTATGATGTCATCCTACGATAATTTATGCAAGTATACCTATATATGCGATAGTCAATACATTGGGGTCACACTTTCAAATTTGTAACGGTTTAAAAAAAAACAAATGAATTGCTTGGCTTGATAGTGTGTTGATTTGTACGGGGGTAACTAAAACCGGGAACAGGGAACGGGGAACCGAAAAACGGGAAACAAGGGATCTGGTTACCAACGTCCTCATATGGAGTCAAGGAAATCTGGTACCAAAGTGATTAGAATGCCTTTTTGAAATGGTGAGATAACGTCGTTTGCCGTGTGATGATGAATTGAAAAAGAATGAGTGACGTCTACAGAAAGAAGGTAGTAAGATGCGTGAGCATGTCATACACGTCTCTTTCTTGTTTTTTTTTCGGACGAGAGAGAAAGTCGGGTAAGGGTAACCAACCTGCCTCTCGGCCCAACAGAATTATTTGATTTGCACAGACAGCGACAGTTTAGCGACCGCCCGCCAAGCCATGGGGGCCCAAATTTTCTATCTCTCTCCTCTATTCCCTAACAATAACACGGCCCCGTTCGTAAGCACAGGAAATAACAAAAACAAATGGCTTGCGGTGTGCTCTGGCTAGAACCGCACAGTGTTTTAATGGTTCAACAGTCATCGCAGGAATAAACTTTTACAATATCACAACTCCTCTATAATACATTTATACGCCGACTTAAGTACAATATGTGAATGCTAAATATGTCAAAATACGTTAGATTTATAAGGTGGTACGAGCGAGCATCCATGGGATGAAAAAACCCCGGTGCGCTCGTAACGCTGATGTTTGCGGGGAAAAACCCCAGCCCCATGGATCGTACCCCTGTGCCTGCTGGGTTCGGCTCTAACAAAGTCAAACTCCTAAATGCTTGGAGACTGATAACAAAGAGTTGAAATTATCCTTGACGTAGCTTCTTGCAGAATACATTGAAGATATATAGCTGCATGAAATGGGTGCGCGGGGAAGTGGCATAAACGATTTTCGAAAGCAGAGCGCTTCCACCGATCAAAGGCGCCCAAGTAATTTTTGGTTGTTTCATCTGCTTTAGCTGCTAGCATCGTCTGCAACTTCGCTTGCCTGCCATACATTTCAGGAACCACACACCGAATCGTCAAGTTACTCAACAAAAACAATATACGCGTAGACATATAAAGAGCCTCTCCTCAAATTACAAACAGAAGGCATTTATCATATCGAATGTGACTGCGGCAAATGCCATGGGCCAACGATCTCATATAGATTACAAGAATACAAGAGACACACAACGATTAACATCTTCTCTCCGCCATTGCTGAACACATCCATCTAAACCCTGGTCACAACATAAACTTTAAAAAAACTCAAGTAATTGCAAAAACACAAAAATCTTTACCGAGAAAAATCAGAGAAGCTATTGAAATTCAAAAACACCCTAATAATTTCAATAGAGATGACTCTTACAAACTCAGTCTTACTTGGAAACAATTAATAGCGAAGCGCAGTAATTACGTCATGACTCGGACAAAAAACCATCTATCGTAAAATCGGGTGGCAGCTAATGCAATATTTTGAACCAAATTTATTAATTGAAACTTGACAATAAATTCGCCTCTTATAGCTAATTGCTCTATTGACCTTTTTGTCTAACATGCCACTGTTTGTCCGAGTCACGTGGAGGTAGAAATTTCTATTTTTAGTATTACTGCGCTGCGCTGTTTTATTGTACCTTACTTTTAACAGTAGAACAATAGCTTTTATCTCTTATGCAAATTCAGTTTTTTGCTCACGCCTACCCGCAACTATTCATATTTTAGATCATTCTGACGAAGCCTTACACTAGAGAAGGCGAAACGTAAATGTATTTTTTTTTTTTACTTTTTTACCGCGTGAAAACCGTAAAGCGTTTTATAAGTTTTTATCTCTTTTATCATATTTTATCCACGCGAAACCTTAAGACTAGTATTTCTCATTGAGCTTAAGCTTCAATTATTGTTCGTTTCCCTTCTTCTTAAAAACATGGAAGTCGGCTGAGGTACTTTCAGAGAATTCGGACGCTAGTTCTGCTGGCTGAGACAGAAGAGTAGACTTTAAATCGCTCAACTGCTTGTTAACGGCTCGGACTCAGAGGATTGAACTCTTCTGGGAATCCAAAAGAGATTGTAAGCTGATAGGACTTGCAGCAGTTCCGGGATTCTTGTCTGCCATCTTGAAAATAATAACTGAGCGGCTCAAAGAGAGAACACCAAGAGAATGAATTTAATCATCAACTCCCTTTATATACCTTAGAGAAATCCCTTGACAATTACATACCGTCGAGAGCATATTTTTTCACTTATTTACAAACCGCGAAAAAATGCATTTCTAGAACTCGTGAGAAAATGAAGCCGCGAAAGTGTCAGCGATTGTGTGTGCTCTGCGATCAGTGCCTTGGTATCCAGCTATGCGTTTTTTGTTGTCATTTCCATTTACGATTAATTATTTTGTCGCTGATCATGCTATCTTAACTCCTTTTTTTTCTGTTTACAGCGAAATCGGGTCAAAAATTTCAAACTGCACGTTCTTTCCCCGATCCCCAAGCCACAGTTTTGTTTTCATCTGGTGGAAAATGGAGATTTAAGAGCAGATAACTGTAAAAATCGATAATCCGCCGACAAAATCGAAAAATCGGATTTCTTCCCGGGGGGGGGGGGGGGGGGTGAAGGCCAAAAATTTAAAAAAGGGTTTTT
>JAOCPT020523500.1:0-19866 GCA_026546935.2 Palythoa grandiflora
TACAGTATGTGTATTGTTAAATTGATTTTTGAAGTTCCCTACAGAAAAACGCCTGTACGATAGATTATGAATCTACATGTCAGCCAATCAGAATGTACTAAATTTGATAATTGACCCAAAATCTGTAGTGCCATATAATAAACAAACAGCTGACTGAATACACCTTTCTTTGCTCTGAGCGTCTTTCGCCACAGTGTTGAGAAGATACCGTCTGTCCAGTCATTAGTGGCTACATCTAATCTTCCGAACATCTGGGGAGCTGTGATAGCTTTTGGGTTCATTCTCATCTCCCGGTGGGGGGTCCCACAGTCGGTCATGGCCTTCATAAGTGTGTGAATGCACGTGGTCTTACCAGCCCCACTCGGGCCCAGGACCATCATACCGTGGCGAACACGCTGGGTTTCAAACAGCTGAAGCAAAACAACAATGTACGAACACTTCACAGTCAGTACGAACTGCTCTTATTATCAATATAAACATCTACCAACTAAGCTCATGTCATGGATTCTGGCAAGTTTGTAACAAAATTTAGGGAGAAAATTAGTAGCTTTTTTTCTGAAAAATAGGGATTTTTAGGGATAAATAGCAAGCAAATAGTGCAATTTAGAGCTCAATCACGTTTCTCCCACTGCATGATATTTAAACAGAAACATACTCCAATGAAAATTAAGTAGAAAAAGACTGTGCAATTCTTGCCGTAAAATGACTGATATGGATTGACTATTAGAGTTCTGAAGCCACTGACTGACGTAACGTCCACAAAGAAACTCCTTATGCAGAGTCAGGCAATTTCAGTGCCACCAGCCACACTAAATCATGATCAAAAACGGAAAAAAAAGTAGGGATTTTTTTGGAAATTTAGGACCACCAGAATGCCTGTAAGCTACAGGAACTCACTGGGTTTCCAGGTCAATTCACTCGGTTTTAGAAGTGGCTCAGAAAAAAGTCTGTTGTCATAGCGCTGTCAAAACAATCAAGGCAAAAAGCATTGCTTACTACAAGATGTCGTTTTATAGTAATAAAAGGGGATAAGATATATGGTTACATGACTGATAAGACAGCTGCGATTGCCCCTAACGACTAGTAGCTATCCACTGGTTTTCTGAAACGACTGAGAGCTTTTCGCCTCCTTGGATGGGGCACTTACCCATGACCCCCTGGTGGCACACTAATCCATGGCTCCAAGCTGGTACAATAATAGATGAACCCCTGGTGGGTCATTAACATATATTCCCTCTTGTGGTCACTTACCCATGACCCTCAGGTGGGACGCTAACACATGATCCCCAGGTGAAACACTTATTCATGACCCCCCTGGTGGGACAGTAATACATAACCCCCTGGTGAGAAACTAACACATGACCCTATGGTGGGGCACTAATACATGACCCGCCTGGTGGAACACTAACACATGACCCCATGGTGGGGCACTAATACATGACCCTCCTGGTGGAACACTAATACATGACCCCATGGTTGGACACTAATACATGACCCCCCTGGTGGGACACTAATACATGACCCCCCTGGTGGACACTAATACATGACCCTCCTGGTGGAACACTAATACATGACCCCATGGTTGAACACTAATACATGACCCCCCTGGTGGGACACAAATAAATGACAGGGTTTCTGCAGGTTTGAACTCAACAAATTGAATACTTTGCATAGCTTTTTAATGTCAATAATCAGAGAATTTATGTCCTAGTTCTAAGTAAAAAAATAAAACTGGTTAGCGTCCTTTTTCAGAAATGTTATGGTCGGGAGGGAGCTTTTCTTTTAGGACGTTTTGATGCTAAAACGCAATTAAAACATACTCCCATTTATTGTCGTTATTTTATCCAATGTCGTGTTTATCATGGGTATGGATGGAAAAAAGGTGATGAATTTAATGGTATTTACCATAATGGCTTGTTTGAAGACTACAAAATTGTATCGGATTTGATCGGTTTTCGGACAACTAATTCCGACTTCTACCAATTTTGCAGTCACAAAATAGTATTAAAACATTTTTTAAAGAAAAACTATGAAAATAGAAAACAAAAAATGAATTGAGTCGCGCGCTTTTTCGATGGACGAGCGGGGACGCTAACCAACTTTTGTTTTCACTTGGCCTAAATATATTTTTTATTGAGGTTTGTTTTTTACGGAATGTTTTCTGTTTTCTTATCTTCCTTCCTTTCTTCCTTCCTACCTTCCTTCCTCCCTCCTTTCTTCCTTACTTCCTTCCTTCCTATCTTTCTTCGTTTCTTCCTTCGTTCCTTCCTTTCCCCCTCCTTTCCTCCCTTCCTTCCTTCCTTTCTTCCTTTCTTTCTCCCTTCTGCCTTTCTCTCTCCATCTCTTCCTTCCTTCTTTCGTTCCTTCGTTCCTTCCTTTCTTGCTTCGTTCGTTCGTTCCTTTCTTTCTTTCTCCCTTCCCCCTTTCTCTCTCCATCTCTTCCTTTTTTCCTTCCTTTATTCCTTTCTTCTTTCCTTCCTTGCTTGCTTTCTTGCTTCCTCCCTCCCTTCTTCCTTCCTTCCTTCCTTCCTTCCTTCCTTCGTTCCTTCCTATCTTCCTTCCTTTCTTCCTTCCCCCCTCCTTTCCTTCCTTCCTTCCTTCCTTCCTATCTTCCTTTTTTTTCTTTCTCCCTTCCCCCTTTCTCTCTCCATCTCTTCCTTCCTTCCTTCCTTCCTTCCTTCCTTCCTTCCTTCTTTGCTTCCTTCCTTCCTTCATTCCTTCCTTTCTTCCTTCGTTCCTTCCTTCCTTCCTCCCTCCCTTTGTTCCTGTCTTCCTTCCTATCTTCCTTTCTTTCTCCCTTCCCCCTTTCTCTCTCCATCTCTTCCTGCCTTCCTTCCTTCCTTTCTTCCTTCCTTTATTCATTTCTTCTTTCATTGCTTGCTTCCTTTCTTCTTTCCCCCTTCCTTCCTTCCTTCCTTCCTTCCTTCCTTTCTTCATTCCTCCTTTTATTCATTTTTCAACTCATTGATCATTTAATTTATTTGATTGCTTCTCGTATTTTGCTTTTAATGAAATTGTGCAGTCAGAGATAATAAATTTCTTACTAACCTTTATCGCACTCACACGTGAAACTCCCAAAGGTGTTGATGCATGTTTCATTTGTACCAGTGCAGGGGTTTGGGTACGGTTTGGCGCATTCATTAATGTCAATACAATTGACTTTGTATTTTTCTTGTTGAAACCCAGGCTTGCAGACACAGCCATAGCTTCCTTTATACTTCCTGAGACAGGTGGCTGTTCGTCGATCGCATGAATTCGGCTTAACGCATTCATCTATGTCTTCTTTATCGCATTTTTTACCTGCCCATCCTTTTTGGCACTGACATATAATTTTAGACGAAGACTGAAGTTTTTTAGGCTTTGTGTACCAATTAAATGTATGCTGGAAGCAATCCTCGTTTTTATTGCATTTGCAACCATCCTTTGATGACGCTAATAAGGTAACAAAAAGAAAACTGTTATCATGTGATGGTAATCTGTTATATCGAGGTAATGTTTTAACAAAGAAATTAAGAATAAACCCTTTGCAATGATAACAATAAGAACTAAAATATAGCTAAATAAAACTAAATCCTTTTACGAGCCAAGTGGGCCATTGGAGCCGGTGCTTATCTCTGGTTCTGTAGTGTTAAGCGGATGAGAGCAATTAACTCCCCCTGGACGGGACACCCAGCTGAAACTGGTACTCATTTTACCAACCCCGGAGGATGAGAAGCGGAAAAGAAAGTCACAGAAATGTTCAACACTAAGCTGAGCCCGGGATCGAACCTGGGACCTTGTGGTTAGAAGTCAGAGATCTTACACTGCGCCGACCACGCCGCCATCGTTACTCTAAAACATATAATAAGAATAACTAATTTGTATATCTATAGGTTAAATCTTACAAGCTCACTTTGAAAACTTGGAGCTATAATTATAAAACTAATAATTTTCCACAATGATTTAAAAATATTGTATTTAAAATATAAATAGTTATCGGTGTATTCTTAATATCTAAAAGAAGAGAATAGGCCATTGCTGGAGTTGGTCACGCGACAGAGCAAAATATTTAGGATATAGAAGAACACTATACATTAAAATACAGCGGCATATCGTAAATAGAGACCTTAAGCAGCGAGGACGACGACGCCGACGACGACGTGAAAAAACAATAGTAAACACAACAACTGCACGTTGGAATGCATCGAGCTGAGCACCTGCACGTCGTTGTCGCTAAAAACAGAACGTGAAAAGACCATTTTTGGAGTTCTTGCAACTACGAGGACGTGAAAACAAAAATAAACTCGGCATTTCTTTGCTTTTAAGGAGGAACATTTGACTGTTTTCTGTTCACCAAGCTTAACGCGGAGAAAACAAAACCCTAATGATCCGCAGAAAGAAGTAAACAGTAAATAAGAAATAAATTTTTGTGAACCGTCGTCGTTGGCGTTGTCGTCCTCGTAATCAAGTGAAAACGAAGTTTAACAAGTGAACTGGTGTTATGTAAAAATCTTAGCATTTACAGAATCGCTTTGTACATTTTTTCCTACTTCTATCCTTTTTAGTATTATGCTTTTCAAAGCGTCTACTTATCAAGAATTTGTCATTTAATGCAAAAGAATTCTGGCTAATTTTACTTAATCCGGACTGACAAGCCAGACGATTGGTTACGCTCATAAAAATGAGTCGACCGAGAAAGAAAGAAAGTATCGATTTTCATTTTTATTCCTTAAACTGCTAAAACCGTTCTTCTAAAATCAGTAGCTGAAACCCTTGCTTAGAAGTTGGCCCTTCCCGTTTGTGCTAGCATTTTTTCGGCCTTTTCTGGAAAAACGAGCATTTTTTTGCGTTTTTTCTTGTAAAAGAATTGCTATTTTTGCATTTTTCATAACTATGATCCATATTTCAGCCATCACATCCTAAAGTTTGCAACTGTGATTACTTAACTTGATTATTTTCTGTCTATTTATGCTTTGTCTACTTGTGTTGTGTATATATGTAGACCGAAGGAAAAACAAATGGTCTGGGTCTAGGTAATCAGCGATTAACTCTTTTCTTGCTCATCCAACATGGCATTGGCTACGAACTTGCAAGAATAGATAGACCAATTCCACCATATGTAGCAAAGAAATCGATCACTAGAGTTCCCCTCCGCCGTTAAATACAAGCGACGAGATAATAGCGACACTGTGAAAATGCCGTTACACGAGCGAGTACGACAGCTTCCTGGTGAGAATTTCGTCATTAAAGAAGGAATGTTTGGACTTCAAGTAGCATTTTTCAAGGAAACAGGCATTATTTTAGCATTGTTTGGGATTTATGCAAGAATTTCTGGTAGCATTAAATGCCATGTTTCACTAGTATAATCGGGAAAGACCTACTTGGCAGAATTTAATCCTATTCAGACTGGGCTTTTTGGTCTTTATTGAATTTGGGGGGAGAGGGTGGGAAGCTTTTTGAGGAGTCCCTCCATTTCTTCTGAACCATTTCCGCTACAGATGTTAAACTCACACTAATAATTAAGCTTAGTTGAACAAACGTTTTCCTAAAGTTAAACGTCACTTAACGTCACATGATGTCACAAACTCTCCATCTTAGATTTTTTTGCACGATATTTTGGATTTTAATTTTTCTTTAAAAATTTGGTAAATGACCTTTTTCTTGCTGCAGAGTTGCTAATCTATATTCAAAATTGAATTAGGTGATTTTTTTCACTTTAATTTAAAGCGAGTTTAAATTGAAATACAAAGTAAATGAAAAATGACCAAAATTGCATGAAAGCATTGGTACTGACAAAAACTGACTGGTTGGCATAGAAATGGCTTAATTGATGATCATTAACCGGATTACCTTAAACTACTTCCAGATAAATTTTTGAAAAAATCACCAAGCGTCATGACAGTAGATACAAACGTTCTGGAGTAATAAAGGTTTATAATCAAGGTCTCCTCAAAGTGCCTGCCAGTTTGAATGCAATTAAACCTTATTGTCTCATTGACTAAATTTGACTGATTCGACTATATTTTCATTCGGCAAATTTGTTTAATTCTCGCCAAGTCAATCGAATTGGGAATCCAGTAACGCGACTCCGGAATCTGGTGTCTCATTGGCTAGTTAACGGAATCGATTTTATCTTAATAAGCAAATTCCTATCCTTCTCGTCATTCAATAGAGTTCGAAATTCGTTTAAGCGAATCCGGAAACTGGTGTCTCATTGCCTAAATTTCAACTAAATCGAATCTATCTTAATAAGCAAATTCCTTTCCTTCTAGCCATTCAATACAATTCGAAATCCTTTTTCAAAAGCGAATCCGGAATCTGGTGTCTCATTGCCTAATTTTCAACTAAATCGAATCTATTGATCTTAATAAGCAAATTCCTTTCCTTCTAGCCATTCAATACAATTCGAAATCCTTTTTTAAAAGCGAATCCGGAAACTGGTGTCTCATTGCCTAAATTTCAACTAAATAGAATCTATCTTAAAACCAAATTCCTTTCCTTCTAGCCATTCAATAGAATTCGGAATCCATTTAAGCGAATCCAGAATCTGGTGACTCATTGTCTAAATTTTAACTGAATCAACTTTATCTTAACAAGCAAATTCCTTTCCTTCTAGCCATTCAATAGAATTCGAAATCCATTTAAGCGAATCCGGAATCTGGTGTCTCATTGCCTAAATTTTAACGGAATCGACTTTATCTTAATAAGCAAATTCCTTTCCTTCTAGCCATTCGATAGAATTCGAAATCCATTTAAGGCCGTGTTACACGAATCAACTTGCAACGACGATTTTTCGCGCATCACCGTATCCTGGAAAATCGATCCTCGTGTAACATGTCACCGCAGCCGATTTTCTGCGATACGCTGGGCTCGCGCAACATGTTGGGAGTTTTTGAATTGGTTTCAAAAACTCGCAACACAACACGCAACATTGTTGCGCGGAAAATCGACGTTGCAAGTTGACTCGTGTAACACGGCCTTAACCTGTCCAGCAATAGCCAATACAAAATTAACCAATAACTGAAACGGATTAATTAAAAAGTAGCAAATTCCATTATATATTGCAGTGATGCGGGATATTTGCCGAATCTTTTCATGAAGTTGTTGATATCCTAAATGAATGTTTATCGTCTTTCCTCAGCATTGGTTGTGTTCTGTTTGAAAATGATCTTCAAAAATAAAGTTCAATTTGTTTATTTATTTATGTTCTCATTATAGAAATTATAGAAGTAATTACTAAAGCTAACATATAGAGTCAGAACAGTATTCTGACAGGATCTCCAATAGTAAAGACTAATCTATGTCCTTAAAAATCCTTTTTCGTAGAAAATGGGACAGAAGCCGATACACCGAAGAAAGAAAAGAAAAGAAAAGAGTATGAATATTTTTATACAATTTCACTGCTGAGAGAGCATTGCTTTGTGAAAGAATTGTTGACACGAGGAATTTTTTTTCTGCTCGAATTTTCTGTTTCCAACACGCAATAAATAAAGCTGCTGCCTTTAGAAAGCGATAGTACTCATGCAGTAATAAGAGATTTAAGTGACACTCACATACCAGCTAACTTCCACAAGCGCTTCTTCACGCTTTTTTGGTAAGAACAAAGTTATTTTACAAGAAAACGAAGCTCAAAGTGGTCAAAAGTAAAAATATTTAAAAAACAAGTTCGTGCTTTTTGAGTAAAAAATTGACTGAAACTCATTATCTAACTTAGCAGTACAGCATCAATACATAATTTACTCTGATTTGAACCGCCACGAAGGCTGTTCAACAAACATCGAAAGCGGTTCGGCCGTGCAATATATGCGTTTCGTTTTCCAATGCCATGGTTTTTTTCTTTTTTCGTTTTGTTTTTTTTTTTAATAAAAAATGCTCAAAGACTGGAGTTAAAAACATAATGAAGCTGCGGAGCGGTTTAATTCGTATCATTAAAATTTCGATAAATTAAGCTAACGCCTCTAATCTTGCTTCTTCCCTTTTCTTTCTTGTTAGCAAAAGTTTAAAGTGACTAAAATGATTGTTGTTGTTAGAGGCATTGCAAGAAAAGTTTCAGTTACTGCCGGGTTGCAAAAAATGAAAATAGTTAAAGTTAAGACAAAATTAATGAACGATCGACTACAAAGGAACGCGCCAAATCCTTCTGGCTTCTCTCTCACCATTTCCCCCTAAAAGCTCGCCTCCCTCATTGACTCATTCTCGACTCAGTTGCATGCACTAACTAAAACTCTAGTTAACGCTGGGGCTGGCAGACATAAGGCACCCTAACAAGAGTCTTATAAGATAAATCACTTAAATTACTAGAGAAATACCTTTAAGAGTATCTTGACCTTGAAGTCCTGTTAAAGTTTGAATGGTGTGTCAAATGGATTTTAGAGATGTGAATGGGGTATTTATTGCGGATATATGCACGGTTATATTGCGGTCACTGAAGCTATATCGTAGGAATTTGTTCTTTTAAATATCTTTTAATTAAACTCTTAAAATGAAAGTAATAGGTTATAAGTCCCTCATCTTAATATAGGCACCGCTTCCTGTTGTGAAAGACGCTCTCGCGTGCTGCAGCAGTTACTTATGGAATATTGTGTGTCTAAATTTTACTGAAGAGCCGCTAGGCCTCAACCACCAGAAAAAGAAGTTCACATGAATCCCGCTATAACTAAATGGTTTCAAGGATACCACAGAATTTATACTAATACATAAGAATAATTAATTAAAAAATAGTTAACAAAAGAGACTGCAAACTATTGGAAACTATACTCACTAAATCAAATTATTTTTAAAAGAGGGTTAAGAGACAGTTTAGGGTTTAGCACTGGGACCAGTAGTTAGAGTTCAAAAGAGTACAATGTAGGAATTCATCACACTGCTCTGAGCCAATCAGATTGCACAGATTGGCCACGATTTCAAAATGATGTAACAATGCTAGAATGTTTCAGCAAATTTAATTCAATCTAATTTCAACAACTTTCTGCAGAAAAAGGATCTGGTCTATATTTAGATGCGAAAGGCTCTCTCGCACATGCATGAAGCAGAAATATCATGGCGTGGATATTGTGTACCACTCTTTTGCTGAGACAGAAAAATGTTAAGAATTGATTTTTCAGCTCGGTAACATGAAAGCTATTACCCGGTTAGAAAGTGACGGTAGAAACTCAAACTAACTTGCATTTTACCTAATTTCAACAAGGTCTTAACTTACAAAGACTTTATTCTGCGAGCGAGCAATATTTGCAGATTTGGGGACTGAATGGGGAAATGTGTGTGTGGGTGTGTGTGCGGGATGATGGGGGAAGGGGGGTGAGGATGGGGAAGGAGGGGAGAGACTGTGGAGCACTGCATGTGCAATATCGCAGAGTCACGGTTTCGAATCCCGTTAAAATGTGAACATTTTTAGGCTTCTCTTACGCACTTACATAAATTGTGTTTATAATCGCAAAGATTCTATAACATCGTTAAAATATTACCTATTTATAAAACATTGACAGTTTTTTTATAAAAAGAAGTGTTCATCCAGCAGTTTTGTATCACGTGAACGGCATACCTTGCTGTTTGATTAACGATTGTCCTTAAAGTTAAAAGGTTGTTGACACTGAGTTCTCAACGTTAACTGAAGTGGGAATCGCCAGTGACTTCTTTGGAGCACGGAGCTTTCTTCTTAAGTCTTGAAAATTATTCTTTTTGTATTTGTGTTAACTTGACTTTTTTTATTATAATAAAAGAAAGCCTTGCTCTTGATCGACTTTAACTTCAGAAAATAGTCTCATAGAAATATGAACCTTTGCATGTTAGTCGTTTTACAAAAGGTTGTTGAGTCATTTAAAAGCTGAAAACAGCGGCGTGGTTGGCGCAGTGGTAAGATCTCTATCTTATTTTACCACAAGGCCCCAGGTTCGAACCCCGGATCAGCCGAGAATTGAACATTTGTGTGGCCTTCTTTTCCACCAAAGTTGACTCAGCTTTCTATCCTCCCGAGGTCGGTAAAAAGAGTACCAGCTTCTGCTGGGGGCTAGGCTACGACGGATTAGTCTCTCGTCCAAGGGAAATCAATGACTCCTCGTAACACTACAGAAACCAGAGATAAGCACCGGTTCCAATGGGTCACTTTTGCTCGTAAAAGGATTTAGCTTTAAAAGCTGAAGTGAGCGCGAATAATCGGAATAATCTAGACAATAGATAAAAATTTGGAAAAATAAACTTAGCTACTCTGGTTAAAACTTTGATTAAACTTAAAACTGTCCCGACGAGTTTGTACCGTCCACCATACTTCTTCAAGGAAAGTGATAAAATGTTATAAAAAAATGCATTTCCCGTACCGACAAAGCAAATCCGGGGTGCAAGTTATGAAATCCCTTTAGTGACTGTGATAAGAGATACATCCTGCGGAGCTAAACAAAAAGGCAGCTTGACTCAAGAGAAGGAGAGCGCAAGAAAGCTGTTTACAACGAGGAAAGCAAGAAATCTGCTCTTTCAGAACACGTACAAAAAAACAGGCCCTTCAATTGCGTAGGATTCAATTGAAATGAACGCGCAAATAAAACTGGCATGACAAACGAGTTCTTGAGGTGTGGGAAATTAATGTTGCGGAGAAAGGCTTTAAACCGGGAAGATGATTTACATCTCCCCAAGGAATATTTAAACTTGACATTCAAAAAGAAAGCTAAGGAAATAAACAAGTTTTTGGGTTTTAAACACGGGACAGTTTTAAAACAAAGTTTTGACCAAAGTTTTAACCAGAGAAACTTTGTATATTTTTACAAACTTTTATCTATATGCCACAGGTTGCATACCCAAATGCATTGATCTAGACAATATTGAAACACTTGCAAGAAAATAAAAAAAGATTTATCTGAATGTTAGGAATCAGCATGATAATTTATAAACTGTAATTAAACCCTCAATGTGTTAATGTACTTGTTTTTATTGCATTATATGTAAGAAAACGTGATCTGTAAATATGCAAATAAAATAAACTTGAACTTATGTATGTTTTTTAATTACGTACATTCCTCAGCAAAATATTATAAACTTAAAACATACAGTAAACGTATATTCAAAAGTGCA
The DNA here is from genome assembly GCA_026546935.2 of Palythoa grandiflora. Lineage (NCBI taxonomy): Eukaryota > Metazoa > Cnidaria > Anthozoa > Zoantharia > Sphenopidae > Palythoa > Palythoa grandiflora. The sequence goes on from JAOCPT020523500.1 coordinate 11,041, forward strand.
AGGACAATAATTAAAAAAAGATTTAGTTTCAGTCAAGGAATGTGAATAGCGGAAATTGCTGAGTTTTAGATTTTAAATCAACGTCCAACCTTTAGCAGTATAGATCCATGACTATGCGGCATTCATAATTCATACAAACAGGTATATTGCTTAAGTAATTTTTGAATTTGCTAGAGACTAAAAAAAGACAAATTTTCAGCAGGTTTCAAAAATCACTCACGCGGCGACTTATACACTTAACAAAAGGCTTTGTAGTGTTAACAAAACTTGATATCATTCAGAACATGTTTCAGTCACAAAAGTCACAACTGTGCATGGAGTTGTTTCCGTGCTTAATAAGGATGCCGTTACAATACTGCTATTTGTTTGTTCAGCAGTTAGGTGTGGCAGACTTGACGGCAGTGTCAGTGTAATAGAAAAAAAGATGAAGGACAGTTGAAACAATAAATTAAGGATCGATGCCGTGATCGTTTTGAAGAACAACTGATATTTTTGACACTGTTGGGCAATACTATAAGTCAAAAAATGTTCGATATTTAAAAATTGTTTTTATACTGTTCTTTAGCAAAGCCAACTTAAGTTAAGAGTCTTTAAACATAGCCAACTTCAAAACACTAACTGACAAAATTAAATTACCAACACATCATCGTTCCTCTCTCTGAAAATGAACAAACTGCAATTTGTTGCTATACTAGCGAGGATTTTGCTTCAATTTCAAGTCTTCATTGTAGACGACTATAGACGGAAATTACTTAAACTTTATTTTGTTAGCATATAGAGCAGGCCATAAAAATATTTTTCATTATTCAGAAAAATACCAACAAAAGCAGATTTTACCAAGTAATTGGTTTTAAATCAAGAAAATAACATAGACATTGAAATCAACAGACTGCGAGCGTTTAAAATGACAATGACAATTATATATTGATGGTGAAAAAACAGTGATATCGACAGTGACAGTGCAACAGTAGAAATATTCATTTCATAGGTACTGAGATTTACTCATCAAAAACGCAGTGAATAAAACTCGTACTGATTTTTAACGTAGCCAATCAGGAGTACGAACGACAAAATTTCACCGTGAAAAAATATCGTTCGTCCAATCAGAAACGTGAACGACAAAATTTCACAGATGATGAATGAACGTACTGAAGGTTACGTCATTCAAGAACCGTTGCACAAAAAACCGCGCGCTTTGAAAAATGGCTGAGGGAAGGTTTGCTTCTGTTTGCTCTGTCGAAGAATTTCTTTCAGAACAAGAAAACAAAATACCGCTAGAAAAAATGAATGAAATGTAAAACGAAGGACGAAGACGGGAAAATTTAAGATATTCCAGCGGTTGAACTAAATGAATACATTTGCCAATTTATCATCTCGTTTCGCACAGAGGATGGCAACGTGTACGAGCCAACGTGCAACATCGCTTCGAAGTCAGTTAAAAGTTCAAGGTTAATCGTTTTCAAAGTTCTCGCTTTTCTATTTTCATAGACATTTGACATTACTAATATATGATAAACACAGTGTAAACTATTTTGCACTTTTCATTGGCTCACTTGTGCGAAATAAATTTGTGTGCTACACAAAACGAGAAGTCTCATTACTTATGAAATAAACATATTACAGCATGGAAAATGCTTTGTACACGCGCATTTTCCATGAAGTAATCTCTATATATCAGATATTCTCTATCTAAAGACTGTGGGGAGTGTTTTCCCAATTGATTTTTCCCAAGCTCGGGCCTCGTGTTAAAAATATTTGATCTTCAAAATTATTGCAATATAAGCTATGACTAACAATTTACAAAATATATAAGCGTACAAGGTTGTAGTAAAGTAAAAACTATTATGAGTATCAAAATGATTCAATTTGGGGAAAGGGTCATGAAAGGGAAAAATAATCTTTATTCATATACGAAATGTAGCAAAGAATGATAGACTTCTTTCATAATTAGCGGCGATTTTACTAGTCTTTTTTCCGTATTCAAAGTAGTCTCAATAGCCTCGTTCCTGAGTTTAAAAGTCAAAAGAATATGTTACCCCAAACAAGACGAGTGAGACTAATTTGAATGAAAATATAAAAATATTAAAATGACCTCAAGATATGAAAGATAAAGACCTTAAGCACTAAGCCAACGACGACGGCTCATGAAAAATGTATTTCTGATTTACTTCTTTCTGTGGATCATTAGGACTTTTTTTCCTCCGCGTTTAGCTTTGTGAACAGAAAACGATTAAATGTACCTCCTTGATAGAAAAAAAAATGATGAGAAAATCTTTGTGTTCACAGCATCATTGTCCCAAGAACTACAAAAGGTATTTTACGTTCTGTCTTTAGCGAAAACTACGTGCAGGTGAGCAGCTCAATGAATTCCAACGTGTCGCTGTCCCCATTGCTTAAGGTCCCTAATGCATATAACGTTTAGTTTCTGTTCATATGAGAAAATACTTTATTTAATAGTAATCACATAAAGGCTGGAAATGATCGAGTGTCGCCTAGAAATAACTGAAAAAATGGAATAAAAGGGCGAAACCTATCATTTAACTGTAGCATGAAACTAAAAACAAGGTAAAAGTTTAAGTTATTACAGCCTATACGCCTACATTACTGAATAAAGTAACTTCAATTAACATTTTGTTATCGTTGGTGTCGGCTTTTTTCAGACATCTTGGTTAGTAATTTATATCAGCAAATTTTGTTTAAAACAAGCAAAAAATCAGTTAATAATAGTAATACCAGTGCTAAAACTTGTGCAAAACGTTTTGTTATGCAAAAGAAAATTGTTTTTCATTTCCTGCTAACTGCGTTTCTTTTTTCCAAAAGATTCCATTGTTTCAGTGGCTTCTTAAGGCTGATTATTCAATATGTCCGTCAATCTCTTTTTGTACATACAGAATTTAAGGTGGATTTAGGTATATTTTCTCAACCATTCTTCATTTTAGAGATAATTTCAACTTTTCATGTGGTTTTGCATACTTTCCCCATCCACCGATAAATTGTACAAATCATTCATCCCTTTCGTATAAAAAAATGGAAAAATATACGTCATTTCCTCTTTCTCTCAGTTCTTTCAAACGTTTTGAGGGAGGTGCTTTGCAATTATCTCAAAATATTCATTTAAAAAAAGTAAAAAAATAAAAGAATACGAAAAAGTTCTAGATGAACACATCAGAAGAAATAGAAAACGATTTTCTTTTCCAGAAAAAAAAGAACAATTTGTGGCACGAGTAGTTTACTACAACTGTGATGTCTTAGCAACCGTCAGTGTGTGGATGGTCGACTGCCACTTTGTCGTCATGTTGAATCCGTCAGTTCTAAATCACCATCACGCTTTTGCTGTTGGTCTAGTGACTACCGTCAAGTGGGACTGTCGTTTTGAAGTTCGGCCTTCATGAATACTCGCTAATAATAACAAAATTCTTGGGAGAACGGTTAGTAAATATACGCTAAAAGGAGATTAAAGTACAACAACACAGCACACCATAACACAGCACAACATCACAATCTGGGTGGTTTAGGTATTTTCTTCACTAAATACAACCTCAAACGATCCAGGGTTCAAGGAGGTACCGTTCTCCATAATATACGTCTTAATAGATTGTTGTATCAGACTAGTATTTAACTAACAAAATCAAGTAGAGATCTTTATAAATCTATAATGCCCGTACGCAGCCCTTAAAGTTTATTAGTTTATTTCTAGAAAAAAAAACACACAGAACCCGGCAAAAAAAATGAAAATGACCAACTATAAAAAACTAGTTAAAACTTCATCTGGTTAGACCAACCAAATAAATTTTTTAATTACAGCTGTTTGTCGCAAATTACTAGAGTCAGTTTGTCGGTAAAAAGGAAAGAAACAAACTCACATGCATCTCTATAGTCTTTCATATTATTTCATGTAGAACGACAGCCGAATACTCATTTTATAAAACTATTATATCCAGAGATCGTGTTTTGTATATTTTACAATTATGACATGAACAACTAACAAAAAACTCTTTCCTTACTTTTATATTGACCAACTTTTCATAAGTAATAACATTAACAGCCTTTTCTCGCGAAAATCAGTTCTTAAAAATGAAAAATAAAATCTTACTAATTCATCCTGTTGGCAGGGAGGGCCGCCGTCCGCGTGCTCTAAGTGGCGCTAGACCAACATTTTTCTGTTGGCTGCCAGTGATAGCACTGAGGAACAAATCAAAATTATTTCCTATCGGCATTCGGCTGTAGTGGAACTGGTTAGAACTAGTGAGAATAGCATAAATAGGTCAAACGCTCCCTTCGCGGGTTTGCTAAAATCACAAAACGTCCACGATCCTTTTGTGGCAACATGGCGGTATTTCGCCTTCTGATTTATTTTTGTGCAAATATAATCTGCGAAAGTTAAAGAAGCGAAATCAACATTTTAGATAATGGTCATGGGTTGTCTTTTTTGAGTCATTCAATGATTTAGACGCAAAATGTGAAGCACGCGAGAAGCACAACTTAGTAATTTATGAATGATTACTATAAAGATATTCTTAAAGTAAAGAGGAAACATATATATTCATTTGGTCGTTAGATAAAATGCTTATATTTCCCGCAGTAAGTTTTCACGCACGGAAAAATTAAAGCTATAATATTTTTTGGTGGCAAAGAGTCCGACAAAACAGCAACGCAAGTTTTCAAATTTGCTAACACTGCACTATAGTGATCAAGTATGGATACCTCAAGAATGTAGTAATCAATGCAGCCAATCGATACAACAAAACTCGCCTCGATCCTTCGGGATTTTCCCAGGAAATCAGGGAAAGTATTTATCTGTTTTAAGAACATTGTTAATTTATAGCAAGTATCCACTGTTTTCATCACATTTATGATAATGCATTCTTGATATCTAACGTCTCTTCTGCACGTGAACTCAAAGTGTATGAAAACGAGAAACTGTATAGTTTTAGTTCTTGCAAAGTGAGAAAAAAAAATAGAGAAAGCCTCATCAGTTAACATCAATGTATTTGCTCAAGATGTTTCATTTTATTTTGTTTATTGAAAGCGGACCATGTTTTCGCGCACACGAACAATAAAATCGCTGGAATGCACCAGTTGTCTGCACTCGAGTTTATTTATAACCAAAGAATGAATATTTGTCTGACTTTACTTCACTTCACTTGCTTATTGAAGAATAAAACATACTGATGAAACTCGGTGTCCTTAGTTTTGAGTTTTAATTTTAAAGGATGTATATGTAGAGGAATGTTTCTTAAGCCGGTGTTACACGGTGAAACTTTTAGCTGAAACTTGTGTGCAACAAATGAACAATGTTGCGGAAAAAGTTTCACGAGGTGTTGCGCCGTGTAACATGGTCGGTTTCGTGAAACTTTTTCGAACTTTTGTTGCACACAAGTTTCACGAAAAGTAGAAAGCAGTTCTACTTTTCGTGAAACTTGTGTGCAACAAATATTCGAAAACGTTTCACGAAACCGACCATGTTACACGGCGCAACACCTCGTGAAACTTTCTTTGCATCATTGTTGCAAACCAGTTTCAGCTAAAAGTTTCACCGTGTAACACCGGCTTTAGACTTAGTGTGTACTAACTGAGTTATAATCAAGTAACTTGTTGGTTTAATGCAATGCCATTTTTAGCTCCAGCTGATATGTTCTGATTAATACACCTGTCAGGTGATTTTTTCATGATTTCTGCTTGCTCGAGCCAATAATTACTTGCAATTTGCCAGTGGCAGGATGGTAATTTCCAGCCCTGTTAGTGATGTGATAGTGGCTCTTGGGCTGGCTGTCACTGCATTTGCTAGAATGAATAACTGTTAATAAATTTAATTACAATAAATTATTCGTAACAATGTTTAAAGAACTCTAATTTTTGGGTTGGGAAGGGGAAAAATGGTTTAAAACAAAGGTTAACAAAAATGTTAATAATAGTTTTATTATCAAATGATCGATGAATGATGAATGAACTGATCACCGTAAATGAGTGAACAGGAATTTGATTAATATCTAAAATGAAGTATCAGACACCAGTATTCAGAGTTCTCCCCACAGAGTGGTACAGGGGCACTGCGTCACTCTGCTCTTACTCATGCTCCGCTCTGCTCTTTTCTTCCGAAACATTTAAAAGAAGGAAGATTAAAAGGTATTGGTAAAATTTTCTCATGAAACAAGCTCCAAACAAAATATTTTCTGTGACAAAGTACCATTTTAGTCAACTCTATCCTAGATTACTTTTTTCAGACCAGACAAGTCACAAGATATCAGCAACCATAGCAACAGATTGCATTACACCAGTCAGGTGTCATGTGATCAATCAAATGATCACCATGAGCCTTCCCTCTGCTACCTTTGCTCCGGGGAGAACTCTGAGATCTTTACAATGAAAATGATTCAAGAACACTCAAAATGGAAAACTCTTTCAATAATTAAAATTAGCCTAATTGGGAAGTTTTTGATCTTTCTGGTGTACTACAGGATTCATGCTACTCTTTAAACTCAATGAAAACTCCTTAAATCCAATTCTCGTTTTCAAGGCGCTTAAAAAGCCCTTAAATTTTAAAAATTTAGCTCAGACTCCTTGAAAACTACTTGAATCTAATTTTCTTTTCAAGGGCGCTTGAAACACCCTTAAATTTTAGAAATTCAGCCGACTCCTTGAAAACTACATAAATTTCAACTTGAACCAACAACTTTTAGAGCCATACGTGGGCGTCAAAATATAACGATAGAACAATAGTTATCTTAAATTAGACTTTTCTTTGCCTTTTCTCCATATGAGCAGCTTACATCTAAAATTCTCTGTATGCAGCTCAAGCCAAGTGATTCGTTTTGATCATTTCGATAGTTTGAATTTCCCGCACACCGCCATCTTGTACTGTGACGTAAGATGGTTGCAGTGCCAGACTTCCACTCGTTCATTGCTATTGTTTTAGTCGAGAGTGGAAACTGACACTGCAACCATATTACGTCACATTTCAAGATGGCGTCGCGCAGGAAAATTCAAATTATGAAAATGGTCAAAACAAATCGCTGGGCTTGAGCTAAATAAAGAAAATGATCAGATGTGAGCAGCTGGTATGGACACAAGGTAAAGAAAAGTCTTATTTAAGATTAATGTTGCTGAACAGACGAGGATCCGTCTCTTATCCGCCCATTTTTTTTCTGGATTATTATGTTGGACCCAGTTGTTCAAAATCCGATTACCACTAACCCAGGTTTAAAATTTAGATCCATGTTCTTGTTGTCAACTGAGGTTCGCTGTAACTTTAAAAAATTTAAAAAGTATTTTTAAAAAACTCTATATGAACAGTAAGTGTTTCCCTAGTGAGGAAATTTCTGCTTCAATTTCGGCGCCAGGGTTTTGAGTCAGTTTTGCCATTTAGGTACAAAAAACTTACTTTGAAAAACCTGCCAAAAAAAGTTCTCTGTTCCATGTTTTTAATTTAGCAGCAAAACTCTCACCAGTATCTGTAAACAACATTGTAATTGAAAAGAGTTCCTGTTATTTTTGAGTATCGCAACAGGATTCTAGTAAGGTTTCTTGTTGGCTGAAGTAAAAATGAGATCAGTTTTATCTTTATTCTAACAAAGTATTTCTGAATTACGCTCCATTACTCACAAACAAAACCATCAAGTCGAGGCCAAGAGGCCTCGAGGCTTTATTTGTGGGTATTGCAGCGTTATTCGAAAATGGAATTTCGATTAAAACTGAATCACAGCGAGCCTCCAATAATACCAGGATCCAATTTTCGCAGTGGTCTTCTTACCCGAAACAACTAGAAAAACAACCGGATCACCTAGACAAACCAAATACTTGCCCGGCTTAATAGCGTCCAGTTCTGTATAATATGTCGACAAGTTGCTGAGAAAATTGCAGTGTAACAGGGGTTTTCTCGCCGATTTTTATTTGGTTCGCGCAACTTTGCACGAAGTAGAACTCGGGTCTACTTTTCGCAACGTACTGCAGCAACTTTCAACGCCATTGCACGGTGTATCACCCCTCGGCAACTTTCCTCGCAATTTTTGAGAAACTTTATTCAATAGTGCATGCGCAGGGCTTATTTACATCGACCACCATCTTAAATCTGGCGCCAAATAATTCTCTCCGGCTTACCCTGACCAAAGTATATTGCAAGTTGCTCAGAAAATTGCGAAGTGTAACAGGGCCTTTATTTTTTCAGCAACTTGTTCTGCAATGGCGTTGCAGGCAAAATTGCTTAGTGTAACAGCGCCTTTAACCTTTTGAAATAATTTTTATATTTTTTACATTTAGCTTTCAAGCGACCCTAGAAAAGGAAAACCCTCTTTGTAAAACCTTCCCGATGTGCTATTATGTAGCCCTTGTACTCTTTTGCTGGAGAACAGGTTGGTTAGGTTTTCTTGATGATCAGACCAAATTATGATGATAGGTGATACAATGGAGACTTGAAAATGATATGTGATAATGATAATGATGATGATGATGATAAAAGTGATAATGATGATGATGATGATGATGATGATAATGATAATGATGGAAGTGATAATGATCGTGATGATGATGATAAAAGTGATAATGATAATGATGATGATGATAAAAGTGATAATAATGATGATAAAAGTGATAATGATGATGATAAAAGTGATGATGATGATGATGATGATGATGATGATGATAAAAGTGATAATGATGGAAATAATGATCATGATAATGATGGAAGTGATAATGATCGTGGTGATGATGATGATAATAATAAAAGTGATGATGATGATGATGATGATGATGATGATGATGATGATAAAAGTGATAATGATAATGATGATGATGATAAAAGTGATAATAATGATGATAAAAGTGATAATG
>JAOCPT020523501.1:0-11761 GCA_026546935.2 Palythoa grandiflora
AATAGATATTTTACCTAGCTTTGTTATCTGGTCCTCCTCCATTGGATCGCTGCTGTTGTAAGCAAAGTGGCAGGCTGTAAATAGGTTGAACAGGGGCTCAAACGTGTCTGTTATAGCCTTAGCTGCTGCACTGAGTGGAGGACATGTCTCAGAAACTTTGACATTAATGTTGTCAACAATCTTTCTTGTGTTTTCATGCTGCATTCAAGAAGAAAATACAAAATATAATTCAGATGCAAAGATTTTAGTCAATTACTCATGGACTTTAGTCATAGTCTTAGGTAATTTAAATTCTAATTCTTATTTCACCTTCAAACAAGTGTTGATGTGGTTACCAACAAAGGACCCGCTATGATATGCCTGGCGCTTTACACTTATTTTTTGTAACTGTTGTTCCATGCTTTGGTAGAGCGTACCGATCTCCTTGTGATAGACAAGGCTGCTTCTAATGGCTTTGGCTTTCTCTTCCTATAAATGTCAGAAATATATTTAAATATTTTGAATTAATAAGCTATTTTACAATTTCCTATTGCTGTTAAAATTAATACTTTCCTCAGCTAAGGATTTGCACTGCAGTCGTTCAGCATGGCTGAGAAGCTCGGTGATGAAGGGGTCACGATTATCTTCTGAGTATTCCCTTCCTGCAACTGTGATCAGGTAGGTCACATACTCAGAAATGCTCTGAGCTTCTTCACTGTCTGCTGATGCCATTCGCTCATGTTGCCTAGCTTTCTGAAGAGACCGGACATGTTCGTCTAGCTCAGTGTTGCCAAGTTGAGTTGCCTGTTCTGCCTTTGAATGAGCCATCTTAACATCCAGATCGACACACTCCTCCTCCAACATGTCATAGAACTTGACAAAGAGGCCCAAGCTGATGTGCAGTCCAGGAATACAGATCTGTTGACAAAAACATTGGCAATTGATCACCAGTACTTAACAGTTTTAATCGATGTGTTTTTATTTTTTTGTAAAATTATACCTGGTTAATTGGAACATTCAACAGAGGCTCGTGGATAACATTGTAGAATTGCTTTGCCTTCTTGACGTCTCCATGACCTTCTTCCTGGAACTTGGCCAACCATTGGTTCAGATGTACTAGTGTCCTGGCTTGCACTGGATGCTGCCTCTCATTTGCAGGCTTGGCCATTTCAACTGCCAGGATAGTGCACCACAGACATGGATGACGGCCTTAATAAATGAATGAAAATTATTTTTATTGGCATTAAATTTATAGCATATATCAATAATAGAGTTCCGAAGTGGTGACGTCACGTTACCATGACGCTAAAATTTTCAGTTCCAAACAAAGCCGCATGTTCGTTCAAAATGGCGACGCTATCAATTACTTCGCTGCTTTCCTTCTTCTCCGAAGAAAAGAAATCGATAAAAAAGGGAGAAAACCACTTTAGGTCAGACCACATAGAGGCATTTACCTATCAGCAGGGTGTTTTACGTGGAGAAGTACACGCAAGTATGAAGAATAAGGTTTATAAAGTCACGGTGAGTGGAACGAAATATTCGCTGTTCAACTCTCAGGTCAACTAAGATCACTTATTGAAAAATCATCCTGCCGATAACATTCCTACCGGTGGTACTAAATGCATTTCATCCTTTCACTTTGCAGATTTACTTGGATGAGAAACACGAAATAAAATCGACCGAGTGCGAGTGTCCAAGAGGGCATTTTAAATGCAGTCACGCGGCCGCCCTTTTTATTCATGGTATTTACAACGTAAGCCGAACTGATGTTCAATGTCAGTGGAGAAAGAGAAAGTCCAGTGCCTCCCTTTCGACTCAAGCTGTTACCGAAATGTTTCCTCCGCCAAAGAAGTATTCTGCTTTGTCGAGAAAACCGTCGCAAGCTGATCGCTCTGCGTTGTACGCAGACTTGAAGGAGTACGGGAGATTCACTGGTCTTTGCTGGCTTCTCAGCCCCGAGCCACCAGTTGGTAAAAAGCTTCCCATTCCGACCATAGAGGAGATAATTTTTTCCGACGAGTTTCTGCAAACCGTAGGAAGTGAACAACAGCTGGACTGTTTGGTTCGGCTTTGCAGAATACAAGCACCAGAAATCCCAAGAATTAGTGAATTGACTGTTGGTCAGAGAAACAATCCTGCATGGCATTTGGCAAGAAGGGGCCGCCTTACCGCGAGCAACTTCGGCTCCGTCCTCAAATCAAAGAGAATTACTCCCTCACTGTTAAAACGTCTTCTTGGGGACTATGACTTATCAAGAGTGAAGGCAGTTCAATGGGGGGTTAACAATGAGGAGGAAGCCCTTAAAGCATTCACCCTCAAAACGGGGAAAACTGTTAAAGAAACTGGAATTTGGTTACATTGTTCTGGAATCCTTGGTGCTTCCCCTGATGGAATTGTTGATGAAGACTCTGTTCTTGAGGCTAAGTGTCCTTACACAGAAAGAAACCTCACAATAGAAGAGGCAGTTAAATCAACATCATTTTGCCTGGAAAAAAGTCAAAATGGAGAAGGCTATGCCTTAAAGAAAAACCATGTATACTGGCATCAAATTCATGGAGAGATGTATTTTTCACAGAGGAACAATTGTTATTTTGTAGTGTGGACAACTAAGGATGTGGCTATTTTAAAAATAGAAAGAGATGAAACATGGGCAGCAAACATCCCTATCTTAACAGAGTTTTATTTGAAACATATTTTCCCAAAAATAGTTGAAGGAGAATTGTAGTTTGTTTGTTATGGCTAAACTTTTCCTTTGACTCTTTAAGTCCCAAGGTTCTTTTTTTATTTTTGTTGCAGTACTACTTTTTTCTGTCATGATCATTCCTTAATTCTCTGTCTCATGTCATTTATCCTTGATTACACATTGACATTGTGGGAAAAAGTTTGACCTGGGGGGGATCATTGTAGTCAGTTAACAAGTTGAGGTCTATCAAGGTTTATGATACAACATAACAAGGTATTCTTTTTTTCAATTGCAACTGGTTGTGGTTAAGGTTTGACATGGGGTAGAACAATTAAGAAATCTATTTACCACAAAAATACTTTTATTAAATAACACCAAACAAAAGAGGGTGCATATAACTACAAGAGAATACAAAAATTTAAAAAAAGAAAAAAAAGTTATTGAAAAGTATAGTTTAGGGTTAGTTTAATAAGTAATTAATAGCTTCATTTCCTTTTGATAAGAATATGTTGTAGAGACATTACCTTCTGATCAGTTTTGATACTGTATTTTACTAAGCTATATATTTCTTGTGATTAGCCTCTTGTTAGTTCTGCTATTTATTTGTATATATTACTTGTTAAACTAACCCTAAACTATACTTTTCAATAACTTTTTTTTTCCGCAAAGATATTAGTTACATTAGTTACACTCAAAATTTGAAGATAAATAAAATTTATGTATAAATGTAGTATGCATGTAGGTACAAAACATAACATTTGCCAAACAAAATTATATATTCTTTAAAACTAAGATGAATACTTAAGTCAGAATATACAGTACACCTTACACAATTTTTGCTATGGTGCTCAAAACCATAAATTTAATAGAAGGCAGAAGAGTAAATAAATGCTTAACATGTGAGATGGAGCATATTCCCAGGAAGTGAGTCACCATGTTCACCTGGCAAAACCCCTCCTCAAGGAAATAACTCGGCCAAAAAAGTGTTTAGTCAATGTTCCAACTTGTTAACAGGAAGAGGCAGGGATATATTGTATCCCATTTATGGAGTAATGTGCCTAGCATACCCAATTTAATTTTACCTCTCTCCTGAGTCACATACTTAAACAATACACAAATTAAAGCCAACTTGTATAATTAGTTAAAAAGTAAAGTAAATAGTGATTATTTTAACTTCAAGGTCACACAATAAAAGTATTAGATGGTATTAATCCTCATTTTATTTTATGTTTACAGTAATTGTTACTTTTATTTATATCATATAATTGTAAATAGATTTTGAAAAACCTTTTGAATAACATCTATTAAAGTTTATTATTATTATTATTATTGTTATTATTATTATTAGATGAATTATAGTTAATAATAATTTTTTACATACATACGAAATTTCTTCTCAGATCTGATAGTCATTATGGGCACAGTCAGGGGCTGATTACACTGAAAAACAAACATTACTCAAAAATAAACTCTTCACAGCCCTCTTTGATTAAAGGAAATTGTAAGTTAACAAGTGCAGCACACAACTGAAACAAAACATCTGAGTAGCAACGTAAAAAAGATGGAATAAAGTTTAAAATTCTAAAGTTTTTTATTCTAGCATTAGCCCTTTCAACATGAATTATAGCTTTGGCAATTGCTTTTGTTGCCTTAGCCTCACTTTCTGTAAATGTTCCATTGTTCAAAAATGGTGGAATGTTGACATGTACACCATGAGGAACGATGTCCTGGATTAGAAATCCTTTGTCAGCCAGTATCATATCTCCAGCTACCAAGTGATCGAGAAGTTTAGACTGCTGCACAATTGCCTTGTCTGAAATAGAACCTGGATACAACTTACTGACATAAGTAATCACTCCGTTTGGTGCCACTCCAACAATTACCTTGAAGGAATTCATTCCTCGGTATGATGAATATGTGGCATTTTGCTGACTCATCAATCCAGGTGTAGAAACTTCGATATCTGTACAGTCTATAACAATTCGACAGGATTCAAATTGTCTGAAGGAGGATGGTGCAGACAGCTTGTTTTTTCCCCGTGATGGAATTGTTGTCATGAGGTCATCAAATAAGATGCCATGCAAAACATGGATAAATGTGATGACAATGTTAGAAATAGTGGCCTCACTACAATGAAATAACTGTGCCAGATGGAGGTTCGTGTAGTTCTGTCTCATTTTCATTAAGGTAATAAAAATTTGATCTTCAAACGTAATGGACTCCACTTTCCATCCAGCAAAATAGTTAATGGAATCTTTAAACCTGAGAGCATGCTTTACAACAATGTTAAATACTTCTTTAGTAGGTAGACCTGTCTCCATTCGTATGACATTTCCTTTCAGCTCAGACACCGTGTACTTTTTTTGTCTGTACTGGAATTTTTGTTCAAGTTCATGTCTTTCCCTGTTGGCTAAGTCAAGTTCTGCCTCCAGAATAACCTCATGTGTTGTTCGCTGGTTGCCTTCCCTGTCAGCTTCACAAACGGATGATTGCTCATTTTTCTTCGCATTTTCTACCATTTCTGAAAGAGACTGCCCCTTTGCCTCGCTCCTCTTTGTTTTCTTTGGTGGGGGTCCCCGCTGTTCAGCAAATAATTTTTCTTTATTGCGCTCAAAAATTTCTGGACCATTGGCTTTCTGTTTATTCCTAAAATGGCAGCTACACACCCTTGAGTACTTACTGGGCTCTCGGTCTTTCCTCCTGTTAAAAAAAAATTCATTGAGCTTATTAAAATTTGCACGTGGGTAATTCCATGCAATCGACAACAAGCGAACACATTAAAAAGTTCAGGTCACTTGCAAAAAGTCAATGCGTAAACATCCCAAGAGATGTTCTTTTCTATTGGCGTAATAATCTAAATTTATAGTAACGGCAAAAGATATAAAATTGACGTTTAACCAAAGATAATGAAACGCTAATGCAAAAGAGAAGTAAAGAAACGAGTGTCACGATTAAGTTTCGTTCGATCAACGATTTTATACATCAAACATTTCGCATGAATCAAATTCCGTAAAACTTACTTAAAACCACAAAATTGGCATGAAACGCCAGCGATTATAACATTCACGAATATCAATTCTTACCTTAGAAGTCGAATCCATCGCTTGTACTCGCTGTTGTTTTTTGTGGCGCTCGGAAAAGCGAAGAACGAACAAGTGTTGCCTTGCGACGTATGGTTGCAGGTCGGTGCAAAACAAAAAACCATTTCTTCCCGTTTGTATCTCTCCCTCTACAATTCTGAAGCCCTTAATGTTCCTTTGATGTCCTTTCAACCTTTTTTTGTCCTTTTGGTTGTCTTTTGTAAGAATAACACCGATAATTAGAGGTTTTGACCTTTCGAACAAAGACTGCGTGACCCGCGTGCAAGTAATTTTGGGTTTTGTTTGGAACTGAGTTTTTTAGCTCCATGGCAACGTGACGTCACACTTAAGGACTCTATAGTGATAATTAATAACAATGATAATCTTTATTATTTATAGCACACATGTATCATGTGGACATAATAACATGTACATAACAACAATTAAGAAATAAATATTTGCAGGTTTTTAATTAAATGCTTGCTTCAGATGGTAGTATTTTCTTGCAAACTTACCATTTGCACCAGATATACCCATAACTCTACACAGAAACTCGTAGTCTCCAAACAAGAAGAACTTTACACTTTTACCCCTATAGAATACAAAAAGAAAAAATGAAAACTGAGAGAAAGAAAGCACTGAATGAATTTATCATTTAAATTTTCCCTCAGTGATAAACAAGTACATTTTGTAAAAGTAGAATTATAAAATTTCAAAAATAAAGAAGTTTTATTACTGCCACTTGAGCATCTCAAATTCAGCCAGCTGATCTCGATATCGCTTTGTAACGGTGCCGAGGTTGTTTCTTGTGTCCTTGCCCTCAAAGATTGCAAAGACAACTGTCTTCTTGCTAGAGTTTGGTTTCTTGAGGTTGGCCAACTGGAATGCAAACTTCATGGAACCTTTGCCATGGTCACCACCAATCTTGACAAACAGTTGGTCTTCAGGGATCTTACCACTATGTGAAGTCATGAATTCATTTCTGAAAAAAAACTGATTCTTTGATAACTGTACATATTTTTGTCATCTATTTTAGTATTCCTTTTTGTTGTAATCCATTTGTATTGTTAGTCACACTGTATTTAATATATCAGGTTGGTTAGTAATAATACTGAATTGAAGTAAAGCATTACCTTTTGTTTTCATCAGCGAAGGATATTATTTTTTGAGCCAGGTTGTCAACATAGGCAGCAGGTGTCTCCTTGATTATGGTGATCTGTTTCTTTCCACGCTTCTCGGTGTGCTCAAGGGGAAGTAGCTCACACTCCAGATTGTCATCGAGTAGAGCACTCCTCTGTTGTCACTGGATTTTCTCAGATTCCATTTTGATGCCCCACTGTTGGAACCATCTAACAGCAGAAATGTGAATTCATCATTTTTTATTCAGTATTTAAAATAATTTTAAAACTTTGTGCATATATTTTCATATACATCTATTACCTTCTTAACTTGTTCAGGGCAAACCATGACAACCCAACATCATCCTTCATGGCGATGGACTGTTCTTTTGGCAGCTCCAACACCAGCTCCTTGCCCAAAACAGCTCGAATTAGCTCCTCCCGCTCTGCCTTACTCTTACTCTTCAGGTGTTGTACCACATGGATATCCATCTGGTTGCTACTAATGGTAGCACCAACACTCTGAAGGGTTCGGGTTCGGCTTCGCAAGTGTCTAGAACTGACCTCGCTGCTCGGTTTCTCTGCCTGGGGAATTTGCTGCACAACCATTGGCTGCTAAAAGAAGGGAATGAATAAAATTATTTTAGAGATATCTGACATACATATAAAGTAATATATAGTTATGTCTTGAAGTACTTACCCTGCCTTGTTCACCCGGAAAGTTTGCAGTCCTATCATCTTTTGACTCCATCATTTGCTTTTTGGTGAAGGCTCTGGAGATTATCTTCACCAAATTTGTATAATTTCCCTTCTCAATATCATCTAAAGCCTCCTCCAAAACCGCCTCTTTTGCCTCATCAGAAACAGGGATGGCAAGGGGAGCAGACTCAGGTGCATTGGGCTGGTCAGGGGCATGGGGGTTCTCACCACATTCATGGGTAAGGCTGTGTTCAAGGTGAATTGACTGCGAACATTTTTTGCACTTGATTTTGGTAGATGAAATTTTCCTCGAATACCATGTAAGGTACAGACTGAATGGCATTTTCACCTGCCAAATCCTGCTTGCAACAAGGGCACGCTTTCTTTTCTCCAACCTCCACCTGTCTTTCTATACAGTCTAAACAAAACACATGCATGCACTTGGTTTGCACTGGTTTGTCCAGTATTTCAAGACACAGTGGGCAAGTAATCGACTGCTTGAATTTGCCATCAACGACTCCCAATTCAAAGTTTTCGAGAAAGTCGGGGCCACGATAACATTTGGGTTCCAATTGGGCCCTCAGAGACTTTAATTCGGTCAGTAAGTCTGCACTTGACTGACCAGACTGGGAAGTGCTTGGGTTAGGGTTGTCACTGGACTTAATAGCTTTTCTTCCCTTTTTTTGTTGGGGACGTCGACCTCCTTTAGCCATTTTTTCTGCAGAGAAACAAGTGTTGCAATTGTTGGCGGAATGTGCCTGCCACGACACTGGGGTAATTTTTCATGTCGTTGTGTTGCAAACATTGCAGAATCGCGGAGGAAATATCGAGTGATCTTCGTTTTGTACATCGAAGTTGAACTTATTTTAGATGAAATCCCTCCGCTGTTGACAGCTATAACTGTTCTCATAAAGAGCTTTCGATTTTTTCAATTTGTCACCACAAATTCGACAAATTGTTTGAAGAATTTGGACATGACGCTCTGCTTCTGTTATTTCACTCGCTATTTTTTATATGAAATACAGCAATATTAATTTTCGTTTGTGCGTCGCGTTGAGAAAAACTATTAAAATTATTTCCCAACAGACATTAAATATATACCCGAAAGATTGCAAAATATGTCTTTATTTTCCTGTAGTAATTTCCAGGATCTTACAAATTGAGTTTACTATTGCACAAGATACAAAGACACCGCTTCCGCCATTGTTAAACGTTCGAGGCTTCTTGTCCCAAATTAGAACATGACAACAATACTGCACATCATTAAATTGTCGCTTTTTGGATGACCTCACTACTTAGGTATTCACTGAATTGGTATTCAGGGAAATATCTTTCAACACCTTTTAAAAAATACTATTTTTCTCGTTTTGTTGTGAAAAGCAAGCCGCCACGCGCAACGTTATAGTTTGGGGTTAATATCTAACAGCCGTGCGTACGGGGGCGTGAGCGAGCATTTTGATAAGGCGCGGTTACTCGATTAGATTTCCGCTCAGAGTGTGACTGAAATCGCCGTGAAATGAGTGCCTACAAACATGATACTACTCATGCGCATTAGCATCTAGCCCATTTTAGCTACAAATATGACACTGATCATGAGTAGTTTCAACAGAATATCTTTCCTCATTGATAAGTTGATAAACCGAGTGTGATTGTAGGGCAACGTGTACATTACCGTTTGTCGCTTCTCCCGAAAAAAAAAATAGAAAAAGCTAATTCAATGATTAAATCGAATCAATGATAAAACAATTATTTGACTTTGTAACCGCAAAATATTGTGATTTGTCAATGTCTCGCAAAGTAATTATTTGCCGAAGCCTTCGGCTGAATCCGCTCGCCACTGACAAATCACGATGTTATGCTGTACTTCGTCCAATAATTGTTTAATATTTTGCACCCCAAGCCGGGTCATTACAGTTTACATAACAAAAACAAGCTGCTAGATGGGACAGTTTAGTGTCATCGCTTCCAAACCTCACGGTCTAAAATACTGGCTTGAAATATTTTATGTTTGAACTTCGATCTTTACAAAAAGTATTACAACACGTACGACTATGAAACGCTTACAGAACTAGTAATGCTCCAAGTATTCGTTAGAGCTTTGTCATTGTTTCATTGTTGCTATATATGCGCTATTCCATACGTACAGTTGACGATCTAAGACCCGGTTTCTATATACAATTGACAACCCAGGATCGACTTCTGGGCTCCGCACGGTCGTATCATAACTTCATTGCATATAACCGCGGTACAAATCATAATAATCATTGTACAACAAAAACTGGCATAGATGGACCCACTAAAATTGACCTGCTCCCAACAGATGTGGCTTCATAGCTCAGTTGGCTAGAGCACTACAACGGTATCGCAGAGGTCACGGGTTCGAATCCCGTTGAAGCCTGAATTATTTTCAGGCTTCTCTTTCGCAAAAAATGCGAAGGTCGTATCATAACGTCATTGCAGAAAACCGCGGTAATAATCATAATAATCATTGTACAATAAAAACTGGCATAGATGGACCCACTAAAATTGATCTGACTTCATAGCTCAGTTAGCTAGAACATTACAACGGTATCGCAGAGGTCACGGGTTCGAATCCCGTTGAAGCCTGAATATTTTTCAGGCTTCTCTTTCGCAATTACTTAAATTGCTTTCATAACCGCGAAGGTCGTATCATAGCATCATTCAATTACCACTGGCACGCATGTGCTGAACATGTGATATTATCTTCTAAAGCCACATCCCACAAGCGTTACGCTTTCACTTTGCTTAAAGCAAAATTTGACTTGAAATTTGCCGCTTTGTAACTCTTGAAAAAAATCTCTGTCCTGAATAAGAAATATTCAGTGAAAAATTATTCATCTCACACCCTTAATTTAGTATAAACCAATCAATTTTCCCGTTGTAAAGTTAATATGTACTTAAAACCGTTAGATTTAATTAAAACCCCATTAATTTCAAGTCTTACGTAAAAGGTTTTGTTAAACATATTTCTTTATAAAACTTTAAGTAGTAAAGATTTTGAAAATGTTCTTAGAATAAAGAATAACGCTAGGGTCCCACGTTTCGGAATCATCTTGTCTCTATTATCAAGAATTTTAATGAGTTATTGCCATTAAAATCCTATAGATAAAGAAGTCAAGATAACTTTGAAAGGTCGGATCATAACGTCATAGTATCCTTTATTCTTTTCACGTTTTGATAAAAACTATAAAAGATATTGGCAACAAAGGCATATATAAGTTTGATACAAAACAACAAAATGTATTGTGATGGCCAAATCTTTATATTGTATGAAAACGAAATGATATTCATTAAGAATTCAAATTCACTGCTACAACTGAAATGTGATGACTGAAAATATTGATTCAGTTTTGTTGGTTTGACAGCATAAGCAATATCTACTGAGCCACCAGAAGTTTTGCTCTGTTCAAAAAGTTAGAATTTTTCTCAATTTACGTTTGAAAAATTAAAGTTAATGCAGACACTTGTAGCCGATAGAAAAAAATTAGTATTATGCATGATTTTTAATTAAAGTTTTTTTTACTTTATACTTACATATCAAAACAATCTATAATTGTTATGTTTTCAATACAACATTCATATTCAAGAAATGTAGAGCAATTAGTAATGTCATTGGCACCAATCTATTAGGTCTTCCATGACAAATTTGTTTTTCAATGGTGATAGGACCTGTTCATATACGTGATGTTTCTCTGGATCTTTAGTCAACATGTGCAGGTTTAATTTTGCTACAAAATTTAATTTGACATCATAAATCAAGAAAAACGAACCATAACAGAAGTAACGCTGGACGTTTTTTCTTTAACCTCTGATGTGAATTTTAAACAACAATGAGTGAAGGAGCAGATTTTTCAGCCCTTTACAACAACTCGAAAATTTTCAACTCAGCCTCCAGTTCATCGTATGGGTCACTTATATATGGGATGTTGGCTGTTTTCTTTGTTATTGCGTCTATTGGCCTTTGTGGAAACGCAACCGTTCTGCTGATTTACAAACGAACCAGATCAATGCGAACTACAACAAACATACTCATTGCAAACCTGGCATTTTCCGATTTTTTGACTTTGTTATTCGGGATACCGTCCATGGTTTTAAGTTTGGTACACAATCACCCCAGCGGAACATCTGGAATATTGCTTTGTAAATTCTTGACGGTCGGCAATATTCCTTCAGTTAGCCTT
>JAOCPT020523537.1:0-11759 GCA_026546935.2 Palythoa grandiflora
ACACCTATTAACCGATCAGCGCATACGTATTATCTAAACTATTATATCTTAGAAATTATAGGATTACCACTGCAGTATGAATAGTTTCAGTTTTGCATGCAATGATACAAAACAGTGCTGCAATGTATATAAGTCTCCCATGTAATGCCCTTTACATGCATTCGTCCATTTTCAAGATTTCACTTTGAGTTATCGAGACAGTCCTTCTCCAACCTCTCAAGAAAACACGCCCAACCAAAAACCATGTTGATCTAACAGTTTTAAATTAATTATCAACTCGAGGAACAAAAACTTTGTTGACGAATCCATGTTTTAGATCAAGAAACGAATCTGGTCTTATAACAATATTCTGAAAGTTAAAAAGCCTAATTCTCCCAAACTGTATGTATATAAAGTATAGAACTCAGTTGGGAGAATTTACCGGTTATGAAAAAATCTGTCTGAAGAAGGAATGTATCAATCTGGCTCAATCTGGCTTCCAATTTCGATACAACCCAAGTAGACATTTAGTGTTAGTAATTTTATCATTTTCCTACATTCACAACTGAAGAGCTTGCAATCGGAATGGCTGAGTTTTAAAATTTGTTTCAATTATCTTGAAAGTGCAGTGATAGATAATTACTTAGAGAAGAAATTACAATGGACTATCTCTTTTAACTTCGCTTTTTAACTTTAAATGGACTTGTACTTTTATATACAGTATTTCATTACATATGTTCCTGTTTGACGCGCTCAATGAGTCATGATAGTTGTGGAGAGAGGACATCTGACTGTCTTGTGTAGCCGCCATTTCGTTTTACCTAGCATGCAAGATGGCGCGGCGTAGCTATGGGATGGCGTGACCCGTGCAAAACCTCCACACACGATTTTCTTCACCAATATCAAAGTCACGGTTCGCTTATTCTCTTTTGGCAATTGAGTGACGGAGACATAGATATATACTTTTATTCCTCGCCTTAAAGCTTTTTAACAATAACTAACCATTTCTATTTTTATATCCAACCTCCCCCTGCTCTCACCCCATCTCATTTCAACTTCACGCTGCATTTATGGTGTCTTAAGCCTGGTTTCCATACAATCGTCCGGATCGTCTCAATCGTCCCAATTGTCCAAAAAATGTGTTCAGGCGATCCGGGCGATCATATGGCAGTACTCCGAAATGATCACATGTGATCGAAACGATCGGGACGATCGCGATCGCCTGGATCGCCTGTAGCTCTATCCGGGCGATCGAGGCGATCGACATTTTTTGGAAGTGATCAGTTACCTGCATGACCGCTCAATTGGGACGATTGGGGCGATCGAAGCTATCAGGTAGTTTCCATATAATCGCTCCAGTCGCCCCAATCGTCTCGTCAATTGCGACGATTGGGACGATCCGGACGACTATATGGAAACCAGGCTTTAGTCAGCTTTAAAATTTTCCCACCATTTCGATTGTCATATCTTGGTAATACTGATGAAATGAAAGAATATTTCTGCAAAATGAGCCAAAATCGCTGTCAACATCTTCTTCACGAAATACTTTCTGGCGACATGTTTCACAACTTCGTTTCTCGGTTTCCATTGCAAAATAAATATTTCTTGTTCTAGTAATACATATATACTTGTAGACAAAAACTTTCTTCAATTTCTTGATAAAGTTTCCTCCAATTTTTTCCGTACATTTGCAGTTTGAATCAACACAAAAGTCTTGCAGGATTCGGTTTGAGCTTCAATGAATGAATGAAACCGGCAAATGAGCATGCGAACGCCCAACGCTATACTGTCATGTGACAACGAGAGCGCGTGTTATAAAAAGACACTTTGAAAAATACACGTTTCCTATTTTTGTTTTAAAGAGAAAAACATTTTTATCCAACTGATTTGGTAAATACTAAAACAACTAGTACTATACCCCTCAGGGTCGGTGCCTGCTTCGCGTCTCGGTATATATCTACCATGCACCTCCCCTTCGATATATAGTTTTTAATGGTAAACTGAAACACGTTTAATGCATATCGCAATTAAAATTAACTGTTTGGAGTGTACACAAGCTTCTTCTTCCAGAAAACAAAATAAACACCGCAGAGTAAAGTGAAATAAAAAAATGTTTAGCAGATGCAAAGGGGCCTGGCCGGACACTATACTTTCATTGTTTTATTTTGTTTTCTTTTAGTTAAATTGATAATTCGTTTAGTTGTAATAATATGTTTTCGTTTACTTTTAATATCACTCTTGGTTATAAATTTTGCGTATTGATTGACTCAAGGTGAATTAATTTTATACAAACGCGAAATTATCTATTTGAAAATTATTTCAAATTTATATTTGGTTCACTTCAGCTTTTCCTCTAGTTGTAGTCACACATTTGTGGAGTATATCACTGAATACAAATTGAAACAAAACTATAAAATGTCGATAATTCATTCCAATGAACAACGCTTTCGTTCCATGATGAACGATGCTCTACCACGCTTGTTAGAAAACCACTTTAAAAACACTTAAAACCAGATTAAAACACTCTTTATGCATAATGGCCCGCAATGACTGCGTAGTTCATTTGTATCATTAGCATGAGTATGGACATGGACATGGAATAAGTCCGATATATAGCTGTTTTCAATTATATTTTTTTACGATCACATTCTAATCTTAAGAAACAAAATATCGTTGATCTGGATCTGCTTCTTGCTATATACTGGAATTTTGTATAACACACGGGTTTATTCTAACAATTTCATAAATTTCACTGCCTCGATATTTTTATTGAACATATTCTTATAAAAAAGAAAGAGTGTAGAGGCTCGGGTTACAGAAATGTTTTTGTGCTTTATGCTATTTGGATATTTGAATTATTTAAGAGTTTCAGCACGTTTTTAGCATTAACAGAAAGAGGATCAGAGCATCGTAACGTGCATGGCTTCTCACTTAACTATTGGTGGACAATTTCAAATTCATTTATAACAAAACACTACTATAAGATCACGCAAACTGGTGTTTTGTGTTACATTACCATCGACGATTCAAACGTTGGTGGACAACGCCGTGAAGTTTATGCAGAAGTGGATTTCTTCAGTCGGGAAAAGAGGCCAGGTTACCTAGACTCCTTTTGACGTATAGTATACATGTACGTCAACACAAACATTAAAAAAAAAAACAAGAATAACATCAACATGAAACAATATGATATATCTTACATCTTTGAGAATATTCGTCGTAATCGAAAAGGAATAAGTGTATCCAATTGAGATTCTAGTGGAAAAGCAATATATTTTTCTTTTTTCTTCCATTGATTGACACTATCAAAATTGCCTTTAAGTTGCAATCAGTTTTTGATGCAATTACAATTGTGTGTTTCCTATACCATTGCCAGTGACGAGTATATGATGAAAAGTTTTTATTTATTTGGATTCGAAAAGAATCAACAAACCTGACATGTTTCATTCATCAACTACTTGGAGCTGCTTCCTGTCTTTATTTACCAATATCATCGAATCTGTTCGTCTTTTTCCTCTGTAGTAGTTAGCAATAATCACACAAATCTTTTTCTAAGAACCATTAAATTTGGCCGGGCCTTACTGTTTTAATATCTTGGCGAAATCAGCCTAATTTTTTTCTTTGCTACACCATTTTGAAATCACATTCAATCTGACTTACACTAGGCTTTTTTTTCCCGTGGGTAAGAAACTTTCAGCCCACGGGAATTCGTTCTAAAGTGTAACTGATAATTCCCAAGTGTGGAATCTGATTGGCTCGGAGCATCGTGATTAATTCCTAAATTGCACAATATTGAACTCTAAATCACATCTTTTTTTTTTCTTTTTTCTTTTTTTTTTAAAAAACCAACTCCTTGATAAATAAAAATGTTGATTTTCATCTTTTCTTAACGTGCGATTTCAAAATTGAAGTGAATTGAATTGAATTTTTATTTCGCCATAATCTAAATTTTTACATGATTAATTGTCAATAAATATTATTTTCAATAAATATGAATAGTTTATTAAATGAATTATATAATATATAAAGTAAGTAATTTGATAATAATAATATGCCAATTTATTATATTTGTTAGCGCGGCGAGGAGGTTTCTAGAATCCAAAAGCCGCCGGCTTTTAGAAGAAACCTTCCCCTGTAGGAATATTTACTAGTATCATTTTTTAATGCACATTAGCTACATGAGAACATGTTCAAATTGATAGAATAATAATTTAACACATAAATCAGATAGTAAATTAAATGTTTCTGTAAATGGAGCTGTTAAATTTTTAGTTCATTGCATATTAGCTATTTGAGGGACATAATATTTGAACTGAATATGATTATGAATTATTACATAAATAAGAGAATAAATGTTTCTTAAAGACAGAAAAAGAAGAAGTGTTAGTGATATGTTTAGGTAAAGAATTCCATATCATACAAGATGGTAAACTGTTAAATGTTAGTACGACAAGTATGCAACCTATAACAATGAGAAGATCTAGTGTTGTGCTGATATATATCTGAATTCTTAAGAAAAAGATCTAAGAAAGGAGAAGAAAGCAAACCATTATGATATTGAAACATAAAACTTACAAACTGAAAGTATTCAAGTTAAAGATGTTAAGAGTTATGAGATTCTTAAAAAGTGGTTTTATGTGATAAAGATAATCTGCATTAGCAACTATGCAAATAATTCGCTTTTGATAAGGCTAGAAGGATAGGTGCTCGACCAGATAATATTGTCTAATGTTAATTGATGTAATAAAGTGGTAATTGAACTTTGTGTCGTGCAATTATTTGGTAAAATCATACTTGTGACTTCAAATCAAAATCGCGCTACATGTTCGCTTGATTTTGAAACCACGTGTATTATTACACTCCATTCAGTTTAGTTACCATTATTAATTTCTTTTTATTTCTGTGAGCGGGTTTTGTCTTAGAATTAAAAAAAAATAGCCATAAAAACAAAAACAAAAATAACAATGGAAAACAAAATGTCTCGATCGTATCTCACAGGTATCGTATGTCGGACTACCTTCGTTGTATGTTGAGCGGTCTTTAGCCTTAGGTCTACAGGTTAAATTTAGACGGTTTAAGGCAGGTTTCTATCTGAACATTTTTTTCTAGTTATCGAGTATCAACCTGTTCAAAAATTTTAACCAATTTGATCCTTGTTTTATAAAGTTGTTCTTATAAAAAGATATAGAGTGTACATAAGAGATTTAATCCCGGCTTAAATTTTGAAGAACAAAAATTTCAAAAGTTTGCTATCAAGAACAATTATTAGTAATTGGTTTTTCTCTACAGCCAAACAAACAAAATACGAATGAGGTCTTTACGTACATCTCAGAGAAAAGTTGGTCGCTTTGATTTGTTTGGCCGGAAAACAATGTTAAAATAGCAGTATCATAGAGACTCCTGTTATTTGGTCATGGAAGTTTAATAAGAAATATAAGACAAACACCAGTAATAAACATATTCCTGAAAAGATTCATTTATGAACTTGACGTTTCGTATGTTCCAACACGCATTTTCAAAAGTATAAACCGTTAAAAATTTAAAAGTATGATATATAACCAAAACGAAAAAGTGACAAGTCGTCACAAAATGACAGCACTAACAAATTGTAATCAAACATATGTTGTTCAGTAGTATGAAAGAAAGAATAAATAGTTGTCAGAAAAAATTGGTATATGCCCTGAGCGGGAATCGAACCCACGTCTCCCTGTATTCTAGTCAGGAGTGCTTTAAATTATAAACAATTCAAGTCAACTCCAAGTATCAATATTGATATAGCAAAAGTTCCTAAACTGGTATTATTCAACAGAAATAGGTTATACAAACGGTGCTAAATCCAAAACACTTTTAATTCTGAATAAGTACTATACGTATCATTTATCTTGCATAATATAAAAATAACATCTTTTCTAGTGTTTTTCCGTAATTCTAAAGAGCCCTCTATCACAACACGGAACACGGATTCCTTTATCAATGTGCACCGGCACAAAATCACAATTACATAAGTCACCACGATCTTCTTTAAGACGTACTATATTATTGTGGTTCCATTCGTTAAACATGTAGCTAGAGTCAACAAAAGATTTTTAACATCTGTATTGGTCAACAGGTCGAGTGTTTGACGTCATTGTGGTAACGCTCAAGACCCTTTTCAGATTACAGAAATGTTTAAGGCTTATCGTTGAAGAGTCTTCTATAGAAATAGTTGATATCTATTGTAGATGTGCTCTGCAATTAATAATACGCAACTCTTGAGCTCTCAAACTAAATAGTAAATAATTAATGAGTTGCCTGCTATATAAGCCGGAGGCAAAGAACAGTTTGCAGGACTTGTTGTAGACCACAGTCGACACAATGCGGTGCTGGAACAAGTTTGCCATTCTCTTGGTACTTTCCTTGGCGTTTGGTTCTTCTTTGGCTGAAAGCACAAATGATGGTAGGCGTTTTTATTGCTTTACTATAAACTCTTTTACATCGCATTACGATTTGGCGAAATAACGAAATCGTTCAGTTTCTCTCCTTTATGTGTCCCGCTTGTTTCAAATTAACTACAGGAGGTAGTACAGCTTGGTTTTGCCTAAAGGGTCAGGATATGACTAGCAAATTTAAAAGGTCCAAAATTTATTTCAATTCATTTTATCTAAGGTCCAATACTTATTTTAGTATATTTTATCTAAAGTGATATTTTGCTGGTAAAAATAGAGCCGGTGAAAATAATTTTTGAAACAATCCATGTTAAGCAATTACGTTCTTTACTATTATGAATGCAGATCGTTATAGTACCTGTAACTTTAATTTGGAGGATTGCTTTTTAGATACGTACAAGAATGAGACCTCTTCAAACTAAGGAGCAAGTTTATGTTTCCTTTAGTTGAAGAATTAAAAGTACTTATATTTTGGGACGTTTAGGTGTAGATTGACTTCTATGCTGTTAGCAATATGAAAAATCTTTAATTGCAGTTGTTTTTAAAAAGCAGGGAAATATAGTTTTAACATAAAAAAAGATGACTCGAAAAACGAGATTGTAAGCAACAAGGATTTCTTGGTACTTCAAATGACATTCAACAGCACGGTAAAATGATTCAATCTTTTTTATATTTTGGGAAAACGTTTCCAAAATTTAGTTCTAACGTTTAGGTTTCTATTATCTACTCTCTTTCGGAGAACAGACCTGTAATTGGCCCATTTCTCAACAAAACATTTTTATGAAAGTTAAGAAATAGAATTCTCTTTTTCCTCCCGAATGATTCAAACTTTGCTGATGTATACTTAACACTGTATACTTTTCAGAAATGATGAAGTTGTCAATAAATACAATATTCTTATACAGAAAAAATATTATCGGTAAAACAATGGCTCCAATTTTTTTAAAATACCACAACTTTGGCATAAAGACTGATAAATCAAAATTAGAAACTAAAATCAAATCTAACAAAAATACTTGGTGTTCTTTAAACTACAGCATTTAAATAGAATATTGTTTGTATTTGATATCAGTTTAATATTTTATTTGCATTCCTGTAAGAATGTTGAATCCAGCTAACGTTAAGGAATCCCTAAATAAAACCTGTGGTAACAATTAGCAGTTTCATTTTTTGAGGATGTAATCAGAACTTTCAAAATAGCAATTGTTTGTTAAAAAGTGATATTGGACAGTGTCTCTTGATGTCAAGTAATATTCATATATAAAAAAAAAATCATATATCGTCACACAAAAAAAGTTTATAGACTTGGCTTTGGTTCATTTCTTAATCTTCCAGTTAAAAAGTATAGAAATGAATGCACAAATTATTGCTTTACGGAAGATATGTCGTGAAAAACATGGCTAAGGGCCTGACCAGGACTCGAACCCATGTCTCCAGTTTCTTGGGCTACTTAACAACACACATCACTATTCGCTAATGGTGTAGTGATTTAACACAGTACGCCAGACTAGAAACTGCTAGTTGGGGATTCGTTTCGTTGAAGGCAATAAACTGATTTTTCGCTGACGAGTGTGTAGAAAGGTGTGTACATAATGGGTACATTTGTTTCTACATTTGTGCTCAAACTAGATTTCTATTGCGTCAAAAATCAAAAGGTGTATTAAGTTGCAATCGGCTTGCTTTCCTTTATTTTTTGACACAAATTATCTTAGTTTGTTCTTTGTTTTTGTAGCTGACTTGAGTCGACGATTTCCTCTAATATTTCTATAACAGCTCAGGGGAATGGTGATAATTTAAGTAAAAGGTGGGATACACTTATATTTAGTGAAATAAGATTGTTTTTTTTACATACCAACTTAGACAGTGGTGCTATCGATACAGGAGCCAATGATAAGGCAACCAGTTTAGCGGAAGAAGTTACAAAGTTAAACGACAATGAAGCTAGCAGTTTCCAGAACATTGATTCGGAAAATTCCAACGAACCAGAGTCTGATTCCGAAGATTCTAAAGAAGAATCGACTGAGCAGTCGGAAGATGACATGGAAGAGGATTTCGAAGACGATGAAATTGACCAATTAGAAAACACTGATGAGAAAGTGGATCAACAAAACAATGATGCTGCCCTTGAGAATGGTAAGAACCATTTAGAAACAATTGTAATACCATGTGTGTAGACAAGGAGTAGTTTATATAATTTTTTTAATTTTTGGGTTAAATACCTGGATACTTGCAGTTTATATGGCCATAAATCAACTATAGACGATAGTGAAAAGAACCTAAAAAGCTAGTTGCTAACAGAAAATAAAACACAACCAAACGTGCAATCGGACACTTTAACCTTTATCGTTAATAAGTGTTGCAGCCAGTATTTCGTCTCAGTATATGTTTGTGTTTTCCTCCATCACATAGCTGGTGTTCTGTGTATAGAACGGTATTTCTTTTTCCCCTTTACATTATAGCAGCCATATTTAACAATTAGATTATGAGCTCTAGATTTCTATCGCGTGATAGAGAGAGCGAGTAATCTAATTGTTTTAGTAGAAATCTACTATAGTCGTTCAAAAAAAGGCTGTCAATTTTATTGAATACCTCGAAATTTTATTTGAAACCTCGAAGGAGCGGCCGCCATTTTGTTGACAATCGCTACCCACTATCTATCACCGAATAGATGGTGGGTAGGGTAGCCAGTCAGAGAACAGCATTGGTAATAGAACGCTTGTAGTTTTATACTAATTTGTAATATCATGCATGCAAATTCCCTTATTTTTTTTTATGAATACACGTTTAATTCATTAACGTTTTTAATTTTTGAAAAAAAAAAACTTTTCAAATATGCGATGAACAAATATTGAGAAAGTTTTTATAGTAATGACAGTGAAAAGGATTAAATCACAGAATCAGATCCATTCTTGTTTTAAATGATGGAATAAAAAAATTCATTTAACACCGCGTTTATAATTTTGATATGTCCTTTGTTTATCACTTCTTGTTTCTCTCTACAGCAAATGATCCGAGGAAACCCTATGTTCCTCCACGGTATTATCCAGTTACATGTAAGTAAGGACTGATTTGTGTCTATGAATCAAGTTTTCAGCTGAGCTGTTAGTTAAGCACTTGATGTTCGTTTAAAATAGTATTTTCTGAATATTCAGGCACTCTCTGCGCCCTTCTACAGAGTGAATGTTTAATTTATTCACAAATCTAGGAGCTCACAAGTAGGAGCCTCCAGGTAGCTTAAATAGATTTGGTGGCGTATTTCCTGACCTGTCTATTGTTAGAAAGGATTTTGTATTTGCCGCGCTAATTAAGAATACAAGTTTACACAATGACAAATTTCACGTGAGTTATGCTTGATAGTGTATGGAACTTAAATTGAAGGCATCTGGTTGGACACTAAATTGTTTATGACGTTTACCATGACAACATGTGGCGCGAGAAGGTGTAAAAATAAATACTGAGTTCAAGCTCAGGAAAATGCTGCTTCATAAAAACGATATATTGGGCTTAGAGGATTCTACCTTCAACACACATTCTTTCCAGCTTCCATTGCTCGATACCGGGAAGAGGAAAACGAAGGATTAGACTTTCCATTTTGTTTTTAGTTAACTCTGAAGAACACAGACAGTGCCCGAAAATTTAGCGATGCTTGATACTGATCACTCGAACAGCAAGAGCTGATATCTTTATTTGTGGAACTAATAGTCCAACTGCTTCAACTTAGATTTAAATGTCGCAAATCAACCTAATTAAAGTGTGCGATCGTTAATTATCATTAACAGCCGTTGGAAAGTGGATTCTCTACGGTGGTTGGAGCCGTTGTACCAAGACCTGTCACGGCGGTTTTCAGTACAGAAAGCGGTTGTGCCACTATCCTCCCAAATTTACACGCCACGTGAGGAAGATTCCCTGCAGAGGCAAGCCAAGAATCGTTCGACGCTGCAACAAAAAAGTGCCTTGTAAAGGTAAGCGCGACTATAAACTAATTCGAAATTTGAAAACCTGCGAGACGAATTTCTAACAAAAGTGTACAAACGCAATATCAATTTCAAACAATTCGACAAATACAATCTATTTTTATATTTAATAAGTATGAAAGATTTCTCTATTATGAATTTAGCTAGTGCTTATTTTTACAAAATACAAAAAATATACACCACTTTCAGTTCAAATTAATTTATTGGTGTGCCAATTTTTTGTTTTTATCACAGTTCGACGTCATATATGATCTATTTACTGAGCAGACGCACCCCAACATGGAATCTATTGGTTAATTGGCGAACGCGGGATGTTGGGAGAGCACGAGAGAAGCGTTTGAGAAGCACGAGGCGATGCCGAGTGCTTTTCTAGCTTCTCGAGTGCTCTCTCAACTTCCCAAGTGCATCCATATATAACACGATAGACGCACGATAACCATGAACTATTTCTTTCAGAAGATTTTTGTTTTCAAGCGGTTTCAAAATAATCGGTTTATTTGACCTTTGATAACGTGCGAAATTCTCCTTATTCGCCTGAGAGTTGTTCTCTTTGGTGAACACAAGCCACAAACTCATTGAAACTTTCTTCTGCCGTTTATGGATTGATTGTTTAGTGCACACAGTGTTTTGAAACGGTTTGCATGGTAAAACTTAAGTGTTAAATAACTCTTTTCATCAGTTATATATTCTGTGAAAGACTTATTGCTCAAAAGATTACAAACAAATTAGTAGAAATGAGTGAACGGCAAGTTTTGCGAACGTTTTTTCCTGTCATAGCCGAAGTTTACTCAATCGCTTGAAGATCAACAGTTTGTAAACAAAGTTTATAATATAAATCTATAAAAAATGTTCCTTTAATCATGGCGCGACGTGGTTTCAGCGGACTCTTTTGTACAGGTTTGGTGAAATTTTCAGAAAGAGTATATAGGAGATTATTGAAGAAACACGGCTAAAGTTGCGTAAGTTGCGGTTTAATCGAGTGAGTGATGGCGGCGTATAGCAGTGTGTAAGTTTACAAACTACATTTAGTTTTCCGAATATGGAGATTGCCATGCTTAAAGTTAAGTATGAACTAAAAACAATAACAATTTCTCTATTACTTATTGGTATTTTTCAGTATTCTGAAAGTCATTAAGCCATTGCAAACATTTTTTCATTTTTTTTATGGAAAAGCCGCTCACCTTTGTCCTTGGACTTTCAAGTTAAAAATAGATCAAAACAAATTAGTGAAATCAGTTTGAGTGTTAAACTACCGATAACTGAAAATATAATATGTACTTGTCGAGGAAATCATGGAAAAGATTTATCTTCTTTATAAAAGCAAGCTAGTTGTTGGCGATTAGGATTGTATTCATTTCGTTCGTCCTTACCATGTTCCCAA
>JAOCPT020523591.1:0-11757 GCA_026546935.2 Palythoa grandiflora
AATTCGCAAAAAAGTTTCAGCTTGTGAAATCGCTAAAATTAAGTGACTTATGTTGCAAAATTTACGAAAAATCGCTAAATTAAAGTGTCGCTAAATACGGATTTTTCAAAATCGCTAAATTAACGTGACGCCAAAATTTCATGTAATAAGGTATATGGAAACTACTGGATAGCTTCGATCGCCCCAATCGTCCTAGCCTGCGGAGCAAGCGTTTGTTGAAATTTTGGACCCTAACACTCCTTTTTTTGCACACCCATTTCCCGTGCGTCCGAAATTTCGACAAACGCGTGCTACGCAGGCTACAATCGTCCCAATTGCGCGGCCATGCAAGTAATTTAATCACTTCCAAAAAATCGCGATCGTTCCGATCGTCCGGATAGAACAACAGGCGATCGTCCCGATCGGTTGGCATCGCCTCTGATCATTTCGGAGCATTTCCATATGATCGCACGGATCGCCTGAACACATTTTTGGACGATTGGGACGATTGAGACGATCCGGATTATTATATGGAAACCAGGCTTAAGAATAAAATATTTTAGTGCTTACATTCAAAACCTTACTCTTACATAATGATCTTTTCAGACACCATCATGCAGTTCACATGAGCCGAATCAAATTAGCTGCATTAAGTTCACGTGAAGTACGGAGTTTTGAATCAATTTTGAATTACTAAATGATTCGGATCGGCGCAGCAGTTAGTACTAGCAGTCCTTCCCTACTCGATGAGACGGGAATAACGCCAGTGGATTGGCTTTGATTCAAATGCTAATCTTCACATGAGCCGAATCATTTAATAAATTACCGTAAAATCCCGCGTTAAAGCCCCCGCCCCCGGTTTTAAGCCCCCTCCCCGTCCTGGATATAAGCCCATCCATTTGGCAACGAAGATATTATTTCAGATATAAGCCCACCCGGATATAAGTCCCCCCGTTTATAAGCCATCCACTGTATAACG
The DNA here is from genome assembly GCA_026546935.2 of Palythoa grandiflora. Classification (NCBI taxonomy): domain Eukaryota; kingdom Metazoa; phylum Cnidaria; class Anthozoa; order Zoantharia; family Sphenopidae; genus Palythoa; species Palythoa grandiflora. The sequence goes on from JAOCPT020523591.1 coordinate 959, forward strand.
TTAAGGCTTGTAGTTATTCTGTTCCGTTCCAGTTGTTCCAGTCACATAAGTGTTTTATAGATATTTTTGAAATAAATTCTCCGTTTATTGTGACACACAATAAATGTATTATTAATGTAACTCAAAATGTAATGATATGTTAGCTTAAATTCGTTTCTCACATACGTTTTATCTTTTCTCTCCGAAATATTTCTTTTATTCCACTTATAAACCCACCCGGATATAAGCCCCCGGTTTATAAGCCCGCCCGAAACCTCTTATGAAGTTATATAGACCCATTTCACGCTTAGCGTTACACAAGGAAATGTTTAATATATTCAAAAAAGGATTTATTATCATGTTTGTCACATCTGTATTAGTAAAACAGCCACTTTTCAGACATATAACCCCAAAATTGGCAAAGAAATTGATTTTTAAAAAATATGAGCAATTTTACAAAGAAATATACGGTGGACGGGCATTGGGTGCCCGTAGAGCATCGTTATCATGCTAAACCCATACGTTTTGTTGTAAAAATTCCACGTAAACATTTAGCTTCAAATATTCATATCGTCGCCCATTTTAGGCCACTCTCATCGAAACTTTGCACTTTTACTATTATTAATGTGACAAATTTGATGATGAATTCCGATTTTCGAAAAATGGAATATTTTACAATGTCACGCTCGCGTGAGAAGAGCCTATACTTACGTCTTTATGAAGCAGTCGTACAGCAAGTTCAACAGTGGCTCTGCTGCCGATGGTTGATTCCATATCGGAACCCTGAAAACCAACGTCATTACATCATAAGCCTCAGGGTTTTCAATAAGAGCCGACAGATGGCGAAAGTCGCCGGTAACTCAACTTGTATTGGCCACCTACTTTTGAAGAAAAACTAAATAAAACTGTCGATTAAAAAACAAAATAAAATCATAGCATAATGTTAATATTGTTCTTTCGAAATGGTAGGTTTTTAAACTGCAATTGTTTGCTTGAATTGTAAGGTGTTGACTGTTTGCCAATCAAAAGAATATTTTGATCAGCAGCAGTTAAGGGGCGTCGCAGATTCCCTCCCTTCTCCCTGTAATTTCGTAGTTTTTACGCTTTCGTCAAAAAAAAGATCAAAAACTTTAGGGAAAGCATGTAAACAAGTCAGACAGGATGAATACCGCTGACCAATGTAGTTCGTATTCACAAAAACATCCATCACTCGCCAGCCAGCCAGCCCGTCCACAAATCGAGTTCAGAACCGGCTATGACACATGTGCCCAAATTTACTCGGCCAAACTAAACACAGGAAGCCCGTCAAAATTAGTATTGCTTTTAGCTCGCTACACTCACTTGTAGCAAAAACTATAAAATTATAAATGAAAGATAAAAAATTTTGTTCCAAGCCAAGCTCAACCAACAGATGAAACACAATAGTAACAAAATGTTTTGACATTGTTCGCAAGGTTGGTTTCAGAAATGAGGAACATTAAATAAGAAAAGCAAGAACTTAAGACAAGACAATAAGATGCAAGTTTCGAAATTAGCAGCAGGAACTTAGGAAATGATTTGTTGATCGCAGCAAGCATTTTCTGTAGTAGATATTTTGAACAATTGTATCGATAGTTTTGGTAATGATACGGATTTTAGTTTAATTTGCAGTTTTATTTGCAAGGGTATAAAAATGCAAGAGCTGAACTGAGAATAGTTATCATTATTAAAAACATAAACTTCATAATGCTGACGTGATACATTACCTCAACTGCCAGGTTAATAAGCCTTAGCCCCAGTCTTCCGTTTTCGTGTTTAAGGCTGGAGAGAAGGGACTGGTCCAGGTCGTGATGGGAATACCCAACTGGATTGGCCAGTTGCCAGCAGCCTTGATTCATAACTGGGGGTAAGGAAGTGAAGTGTAAAACAACGTGTTAACATAGCCCAGAACGATACGCTTGGCTGCGATAATCATAAGCTATGAAGGATTCTTTGCTGACGTCATAGTTTGCATTCTGCTTCATTTGCAAACAACTTTGTGAGGAGAAATTATCAAAATAAAAAGGAATTAAGTTTAAAACTTGAGAAAGGCAAAGAAACTGAGGCAAGCGACCAAAATCTGGTTCTATACATGCAGTTTCAAAGAAAATATCGATGTCCAAAAAGCGCAACACAACTGTGTGGCAAAACCGTTGACGAGTTCTTACATTCTTTGTAAATTTTCTAATATTCAAACACGCATCATTAGAACAGTGACATTTTGATAGAACGTGTACATTTTAGAACGGTCATTGAAAACTTCAATATTTCTCAATTTGTGTTTGAATTAGAAAGAGGCACATATGCTAATGATGTAAATAATGTAAAGTAAAAATTTTAATTAGAAAGTGAAGTGCTGGGAGCAGAATTCAAGGTGTTAAATTATAAGCTAGTGAAATAAAACTAAAAGGCATCTGAAAGCAACCCAGGGAGACAGCTAAAATTCCGGATTTCACTACAATGCTTTGTAAACATTAATTGAATCCACAGAAATTAAAACAATTAAAAAATATCTAGAGGGGTAAATTAAATGTTCAAAACTATGTATTTTACTAGTCAGAATCTTAAAATCCGACTAGATCAGATGGCAGATTATTGGCTTTTATGGACAATTTATTCGACTTTATCATCGCAGACGTAGTGGAAAATAATTCAGTTTGAACCTTCCTCGCTCGGACAGCATGCAGACAAGTTACTCTCTGTAGTAGTAGTTAGTCCAAAAATCGAGTTTGGAACTGGCTATTTCATTCGTGGCCAAACTTGCTTGGCCACATTAAGCACTGGTAGCCAGTCATAATTAGTGTTGCTGTACGCTCGCTTGCAGCAATAAAGATTCCGGCACCTATAAAATAGCTAGGCTTGTCACCACAGACGTTTCATTCCCATCCCGAAGTCCTTTCGTTCCCAAACGAACAGATATTCTGTGTTTACACTTTTACCAAACTACGGGAAAAGTGACGATTTTATATATTTTTAGCCACTCTACTATTTTAAGATAGATAGTCAGAGAGAAAGATCGTTTTTATTAGATATAGTTAGAGACATTAAGGTAGGTAGATCAGTTTAGACGTATCAGATAAAATAGTTCGACAAGATATTAGTTAGATAGTTAGTCATATTAAGGTAGGGAGTTAAAAAGTTAATTATTAAAAGATTATTATTAAACTCTTAGATTCTTAGACACACGGCCACATCAGCTGTACCGCTGCCGTCTATTTTTACAGTGTATAAATAAAGGTTATTATTATTATCATTAGTAGTAGTAGTAGTAGTAGTAGCAGCAGTAGTAGTTGTAGTTGTAGTAGTAGTTGTAGCAGTAGTAGTAGTAGTAGCAGCAGTAGTAGTTGTAGTAGTAGTTGTAGCAGTAGTAGTAGTAGTTGTAGTAGTAGTAGTTGTGATAGTAGTAGTAGTAGCAGTGGTAGTAGTAGTAGTAGTAGTAGTAGTAGTTGTAGTAGTAGTAATTGTGATAGTAGTAGTAGTAGTGGTGGTAGTAGTAGTAATAGTAGTAGTAGTAGTAGTAGTAGTACTTAGAAGTAGTAGTAGTAGTAGTAGTAGTAGTAGTAGTAGTCTGTAGTAGTAGTAGTAGTAGTCTGTAGTAGTAGTAGTAGTAGTAGTAGTAGTAGTAGTAGTAGTAGTAGTAGTAGTAGTAAAAATCAAAACTAATTCACTGGAATTGAACATCTATCTTTTGTATTCATAGTCATTTCGATAATCGATTGGCAACAAAATGCGTGGCAATTATTGTGCAAGATTTATACAACGGTTATAAGCAATAACGTCAGTTATGATTGAAAATAATTCAGGTTTCAACCGGATTCGAACCCGTGACCTCTGCGATACAGGTGCAGTACTCCAACCAACTGAGCTATGAAGCCACATCTGTTGTGAGCAGGTCAATTCTAGTGAGAGTGGACCCACCAGGAATCGACCTGCTGACAACAGATGTGGCTTCAAGACCGTATCACAGTCAAGAAAGTGTGACTGTGGTTTGTGCTTGATTCCGTTGAATGGTATGCGGACTGGCTAACGATAAAGACAAAAAATTCAATGCGATTCACGATCCGTTATTGTATGCATAATAGTTTGTTCTTCTGTACTTCCCGAAAGTTGCCGTGTTTAATTAAGACGAGAAGTTGCGTAAGAACCAACACCTAAAGAAATAAAAGGAAGTAATATCTCAGTGTATAAATAAAGGTTATTATTATTAGTAGTAGTAGTAGCAGCAGTAGTAGTTGTAGTAGTAGTAGTAGTAGTAGTAATAGTAGCAGCAGCAGCAGCACAAGTAGTAGTAGTAATAACAGCAGCAGCAGCAGCAGTAGTTGCAATAGTAGTACTTGCTTCATTTGAATTTCTTTACAAATCAACAGTCAACAAAACTAGCTCAAAAGATTTTTGTTACCGCGTGCAGTAGTAAAACCTACTGCGGGGTGGTTGGCCCAACTTGCTAAGATTTCTGCCTTCCAGCCACACAATCTCGGGTTCAAAGGCAGGCTCTGCCGAGCGTTGATCATTTTGTGACCTTTCCATCAAAGTTAACTCTGCTTTCTATCCTAATGAGGTCGGTTAAATTAACGAGTAGCAGCTTCTTCTTGGGGCTTCACCTGCGGGAGATTAAGTCCCGTCCAGAGCCAATAGTCAATGCCTTCCTTCTCTTAACTGAAAGAAACGCCAGATAAGCACCAGCTCTAGTGGGTCAGTTAGGTTAGTTAAGCTTAGCAGTAGTAAAACAAGGTAAGAACAAGACTACCCTAACCCAGGCGATCACACAACGCGATCTACTGTTTCACAGACGTTTGAACGATGTTTTTATTTACAGTTAAAAAGAAATTCAAATTTAAGTTATATTATGATCATTATAGTTTACAAATGATCTATTTACCATTTACCAGTTAGACGTCTTCAACTCCAAGTAATGTTTGTTCTTCATATTACTCAGATTCAAGATCCGGAATCATCGAAGCTCAGGTTCGCCACGATAAGTAATACCAGCGTAGAAAGATATTTTAGCAGAAATTTTCCGCATGTTTACAAGTTTATGGCGCCATACTGTGTCTACAATTCCAGCAAGGCCGCAGTTCAAGCAGTTAAGAAAGGGTAACATGCTATATTTTGAGTTTTATTTTTTCTATTTCTTCGTCTTTTGCTTTGCATTGGTCCTAGTTTTAAACAGTGTATTTGCCTGTCCTTACTTTTGTTAGGTCTAATGGCCCGCGTTTTGATACTGGTAGTTTGGTATTTTTTAGGGATTTTCAAATAAAAATCAAGGTTATTATGTAAAAACGGTTTTTGATGGATGCAAAAATTAAATTATCAAGTTTTATGTTTTTAGTTTTATCCTATCCTACCTTACTGAAATTTATGATAACAGATCATTTTTGGGGTGGAACGTTTTCACTCCTTGATATTTTTAGGGTATCTTTTTACATTTCCCGACGAGCCGATCCCTAGCCTTTTCAGCCCGAGTTACTCCCCCCCTCCACCTTCCAGCTGTTCGCCTTAGAAAATGGAGCGTCACGTAGATTTCGTGTTATTGCCTGATCTTTGCTATGCTTCCTGATTGGTTACATATGATTACTGTTTCATACTGTTTCGTCACTCAAACCAAATCGGCTGTAAAAAATATTAAATGTATTACAAATACGCAAAATTTCAACAACAATAACATGTAGAACTTTAATTGTTTTTTGCTTTGAATCACTTTATCTACACAAAAAAATTATAATGTCAATGATGGCCTTTTTCTTATTGTGGTAAACTATCGCATTGTAAGTGCTATTTCAAATCGTAAATACCTGTTCTTCAAATAAGAATGTATTCTCTTTTTAACTCGTCTTTATCTTTTGTGTTAAACTGTAAGTTTCTGAGTCGCTTGTGATCGTATTGTAGAGAAATCGATGCCTTTATCTGGGAAGAGATTTTCTTAAAGAACTACGAAGCCCACGATTCTGAATGCAGCATTTTTACTGTTGGAAAGTCGTTCGGGATGGGTGGATTTGGGCTGGTCTTTAGGAAGGGTTCTAAATGGACGAAAAAAACAAATGAAGTATTGCTGAAATATGAACAACTTGGCTTTATCAGCGAAAAAGTTGAGCGATGGAGTAAAGGTAATTAATTACAACTTCTTCGTCATTTTCCACACTGGAGGGGGCATAATGTGCCAGATTCCAGTACTCCCGGCTCATCCGAGTGTTGTAACATTTGTGCTTAAACTTGAAGTTGAAATGAGCACTAACTCCTGCTGGGGGCTAACCTGCAATGTTTTAGTGTCCCGTCCAGAAGTAATCAATGACTTTCATCTGCTTAACACTACAGAAACCAGAAATAAGCGCCGGCTTCAAAATTGGGCCACTTAGGAAAAAAGAATTTAGCTACCTAATCATCATTTATTGCCCCAGTTACTACTCGAAGCCACACTGGAGGGAGCTCAATGTGCCAGACTCCAATACAAAGAATTACTATGAACCTAGAAAAACTTGAATTTTTTTTCTTTATTGTACATTTTCAAATGGTTTCTGATTTCTGAAACATCCCGTTCCACTGCACTGATAAGAAACTTAGGTTTTACTAAAATTCTATTCAGATTTCTGATGCCGACTTAGATGTAGTAGTGAACAACTCAGTGAAGCGTCATGATTCGCAATCTGTGGAAATCCATTTTTGGAAAAAGTTGGGGAAACGTCCCATTCGTTCACGGGCCCCTCACTGGCTGGCTGTAAACCGACTGTGAGAGGCTTGGGACTGGTGGAAAATTCAAGAAACTGTAATGGAACACAAATTTCCATTGGAAAGTTGCCATCGGGAAAACGGGACTACCTTTTCAGAAATTTCGTTTATTCCTGAAATTTGCCTCTGGAACGAACCAAAAAGTTGCATTCCTTTAAAATCCCAAATGGAGTTTTCGAAAAAATTTTGTAAATGGTAAAACCCGTGGTTTTCATTTAAAAATCTTTTTGTTTTAAGTTTTCTGGCTTTTTGTCACAAAAACTCTTAAATTTAAATGTTTTTATGAAGTATATGTAACATGTACAATTCACGAAATTGCACTGCATCATTAACTCTTCATCTTTAAAAAACAGTGCGTCCAGTACGTGATTTCTTTTCTTTGCTTTGCGTTTACCATGCCTCCTGATTGGCTGTGTATCTTGTCTCTATCAGGTATGACTTGTCATTTACTTTTTCTGTTTCAACACTGGTATGAAATCCGCTTTATAAATATTAATTGTCTGTTCATGATGTGTACCTATATAATATGCACGACAACGTAAAATTGGTATTTGACCATCCCATCGGTGAGACAACGTAGTTGGTTGTGTTTATGTTTAATCTCGGACTTACTTTTTCCAGGAAGCTGCAGCGGCTTCAACAATCAACGTCAGTTATCAACAGATCCGATAGCGATTGGAAGTGTACTGGGAGTTTTTTACATGCTAACGGCGGGTATTGGTTACTCGATTTTTGCATTCTTCGTCGAACATCTCATATTTCGTTTTTATGTGCTGCCAAGAAAAGAAAGAAAAGAGAAGGAAAAAGAACAATTAGAGGTTAGCAAAACCCTAAAATAGCTTAATGAACATTAATAGACACAATTTTTTCAAACGTCATTTTGGACAATCTGTAAGTTCTTGTAAGAGTGGATCTTCCTGTTTGTTTGCATTCGGCCAACAACGTATGCCAATAAATTCAACCAATCGCGAGCTTCACTGACGGGCGGGAAAAATCCGCGCCAAAAAGCAGCACGAGCGTGCGAGATCTGTCTTGCCTTTTAATGTGTGTGGTTTACGATATAGGTTTATTAATGATCACACAGCAAACCGTGTTCTTGATATCTTTTATATGAAATTTAATGATTATATCAGCTCCTTTTGTAAATTCAATAACCGTTAATAAAACATACCTGTAAAACTAATTCGAGAAACTAAAAATATTGATAGAAACTTGGTCATTCTTTATCCCAAGGGAGCACTAGCATTAATCATTTATGCCTGGGAGGGGGCTGGTAAGATTCATCATGAACATTAGCAAAAACATCTGACCCCCTCAAGTTCAGTTATAAGGCATGACACATTAAGGACTATACACTAGGCTTAAGTTGTAAGGGATATAATTGGGTTATTATTGTGAGATCATTTTAGAACTAAGGTATTTAATTTTTGAGGTTGAATGGCTAAAACTATATATTACACGCTTTTTTATATAAGAACCAATAAATTTTGCCGAGGCTCATTGTTCTTAATATTTTGGCGACTTAAGCCTCAATTCTTCTTTTTATTGAAGAAAAAACAAAATGAAACAAGGTATTGGAAAATGAAACGCCTTGCGCCATACATGTATTGTACGGCTGAATTTAACAGTTTAGAGACGAACTACTTTAATTGTTTGTTGAGCAGTCTTTACAGTGAATCTTTTTATGTTTTATGCTGTATCGCTAAGCTTTAGTCAATTTTCTACCACAAAAACTTTCCTAGTTATCAAGCCTCAGCCTGATCTTGTTCTTACATTGTTCTTAAATTTTGGTAAATTTGAGCCTCGTTCAGTCTTATAAAGTTGTTCTTAAAAGCGTGTAGACCATTACACGGCCATTTTTGGAGATATGAATTTCACGGGTTGATAATGCTTCATCATAACACTACGCAATCTTCTCAGCAACTAAAATTATCTGTCTTGTAATGCCGTTGCGAAATAAGTTACTGCAGGGAGAATTGGAAAGTGTAACATCGGTTGTCTTGCTGTTTTTGTTGCGCGAGGCATTACAGCAAGTAGAAGTCAGGTCCATCGTTTTCGTAAAGGATGGCAGCAGCTTGCAACTTACGGGTACATTGCAGTTGGGACTTAAAAGAACCTACACATAGTGATCTTGGTGTTGTGGTCTGTCTGTTTTATGAGGACATTTCCTCTTTCCAATATCTGTGAGCCACTGTAGCGGACTATATCTAAGACCCTCGACTGCATGTACTTTACTAATAAAGCGCTTTGTACACCAACGAATAAGCGCTATATATTATAGATATTTTGTTTTTTATTGTTTTTGTTTTTGTAATAATAAAACTCAACCTCCACAACTTAAGCTCAGTTGTATTTCGTGTGCAATCTTTGATCTTTCGTTCAGCCTTAGATTTTTTTGCCTCATACGATTATTGCGCTTTTCAAAAACAATCAAACTTTTTTTTCAGAATGTTTAATGACCATTGCTATTTCAAACTGATTACGGCCAAAATCCGGTTTAAGAGGGTAAAAATTTCAGTCAACTGTTGAGTTTGAATATACTATAAAAAAAAGAGTGTATAGGAAATCGAAAACTTTGTTAAAATCGTGGTCTTAAATGAAAGAAACAAAACGTTTTATAATTCTAACAAAGTTTTCGATTTCCTATACACTCTTTTTTAATATAAAAACGTCTATATTTGGGCTGTGGCTGAATGTTCTTAAATATTTAAAGAAAATGGCCTGAAATGTTCTTAAATGATGTTCTTAATATAATCATACGTATTTGATGTACACGATTTTTTTTATAAGAACGGACACTGTATGCATGTGTATCTAAGAAGATACGAGTTTGGATATTTGATATACATCACGTAGACGGAGTAAAAGAGAAAATAATAAGTCCTGCAAATTGTTCTTGTAAAATTTCTACGTATTTTTATATTCTAGCTGCAACAATGTTGCACTATAGCGATTATTTGCATGCCGACTATAAAGTTCAAGGTTATATCTCAGCCTCGAGTGTGTGCTAGCACGTTTTTAAATTTTGTCTGATTTTCAGCCGGACGTTCTTATAAAAAAGAGTGTATATCTATAGCCGGTCAGTTAAATATATCGAAGTTAATTGCTTGCCGGAGTGTGAAGTTGCACTACGAATTACTTTTAATGGTTAATTCCATGCACATATTTTGTATATCTTCATAATTTGACCTCAAAATATTTTTTAAATCTTACTTTAATAACGACTTAGTTTGTTACTCGTTTTGACCCTATATCAAAATATCATTTATAAAATAGATCATTTTTATATGAAATAATTATTTTTTACTTTTAGCGAAAGACACTAACTGTGATTCAAACTCCTTTATCAATCCACAATAAAATCTTCGTTCATTTCTGTATTTGCACTGAATCGCCGATGTGCTATTAGATCGACGTTTATTCCACTAAAAACATTTTAAATTGTTTAGCAAGTTGGAACAATTGATAAGGCATTTTTGTAGCACACAAGAAACATAATACACTAAATTGGGTTGCACGAAGCATTGTATGACAATTTGAGATAAACTATTTGTGTTGGCGCTGGGTTGAATAAGTTCCATGCAGATCACGTATTTCACCGGCATTTTGTAAAATATTCCATAGAATCAATGAAGTACAAATTTCATGAAACCTCGGTTATATAATATCAACATCTACCAAATCAGCTGATCTTACAATTGTCTTTCTAAAGTGTCCACGAAGTGACTTGTACTGCGCACGATCATTATAAAAATAAGACTCCGAAAAACTTATCTTAGTACCTTAATGAAGCTATGCTCTTGTGTTTTTAAAAGGTAGTTTTAGCTATATTCTTTATCTTATGTCAATGATGCGGCAGCAGCATATTTTGATGTGTTAAAATCAGGTATACAGTGACACGCACAAGAAATTTTGTACAAGAAAATGGCAAGTCGGTAGTTGTTCTATTTGAGAAACTACCACGCTTCATTCTTCTAAGTTACTCACTTAGGGAAGCCTCACATCGATTTTGCCCACAAGAAACGTCAATTTTACGTTTCTCTCGAGGGGGGGGGGGGGGGGGGGGGGGGGGGGGGGGG
>JAOCPT020523657.1:0-11755 GCA_026546935.2 Palythoa grandiflora
ATCTATCTATCTATCTATCTATCTATCTATCTATCTATCTATCTATCTATCTATCTATCTATCTATCTATCTTTCTATCCAACTTAAATCATCAAGTCAAGCATATTAATTAAAATTATTTTTTATGCGCTCCAATAATACCATGTAATTAGCATTTTCAGTTTAGTATATAATTAACTAGGAAATAGCTTTGTAGTTTACTACTGACAATGGCAAAGGACTTGCCGAAACATGTTTGGTGTCAAAACTGTTGTAATTTTTTGGAGATTTTACTGTCAGTTTAACACTAATTAGACCTTTCAGAAACAATATACTTTGCAAGTATTTAACGAACCTTGGTTTGTTGGTTTTCATTGTTTTATGTCATATCTTCCAGCCGTGTAGCAGAACCATTTTCACATTAGGGGTTGTCTTACATGTGGTCAGATTATAGCACCATCTTTCCCGAAGCAAATTTTATGTCCTGACTGTAACTATCACACCTCCTAAACCATAATACATGTTGTATCTCTGCATCTCTTGTGCTACTTGCGCAATCTTTCCTGCCTCAGATATTGTTCTGATGTTCTATGTAGCAGCGCTGGAAGCTAACCGCTCTTTTAACTACTCGCCATTTGGGCGAATAGCATCTGGAAATCACTCGCCCCACTGAGATTTTACTAGCCCAAAATAAAATGAAACTAAAAGTAATGCTGTAGTCAAAGTCTCAAATAGTGTACGTTCTTTTTAAAATGAGATGAGAAAGACAGCGTTTTAAAGGTTTCTATTTAAAACAAACCATATGAAGTTATGATCAACTAACTTAGTGGTTTAATGCAGTGCTATTTTTTGCTCAAACTGGTATGTTCTTGTTAATACAAGTTCTTCATTTTTACTCGCCACTCGGGCGACCTTTACGCGATTTCTGCTCGCCTGAGGAAAAAGTTACTTGCCATTGGCGAGCGGGTGGACGTCAATTTCCAGTCCTATGTAGTCTTTCTGGGGATCTCATTAGGTGAAAGGCTTCATAGCTTCCCATTCGTTTATACTTTGTGGCGATTTATTTCCTCTGACGGTGGCCCTCTGCAAATGATGTTTCTGTAACCTAGATATTTTTACGAAACTCGGCAGTTTGACCCATGCCCAATGTACCATTTGGAAGAACGTGAAGTCACGTTTAGTTTGTGTAGCCCTAGAGTCCAGCCCCTTTACTACCCTACTATAATTTATAGCCGGGTGAAGACCACATACAGGGAGGGACAATTGTAGTAGCAGTTGCTTATAATTAGGGTAACATTGCTTCTCAACACATTACTGTCGTGTTAGGTACTGATCAATGTAGTGGGCGCCTTGGGAGAGTGTGCACAGATATTAGCCAATAGGACGGCAATACGTAAGGCTGGTGGCATCCCTCCACTTGTCAATCTACTCACTAGCACCAATCAGGCGCTACTGGTTAACGTCACCAAAGCAGTCGGCGCCTGTGCTACCGAAGCAGACAACATGACGTAAGTACCTAATAGTGTTGCCACGGAAACGGGAACCAAACAGTAATCAAAGGCTGTTCTGAAACTTGAAATTCAGATCAATTATTTTTATTATTTTGCGTTTAGTGAAGTGTGTTTTTGAAAGTTTGTCAAAAAAGCAAAAAATGTGCCTTTGAAGATCAAAATGAAGATTCTACTGTATTGAGCTTTGCATGGGTTGCTCATTAAATTTGGTGACTTTTACGTTAATGTCATTATTATGTGATCCGTAAAGTTTAAGTTGTCAATTTAATTCAAGAGATAAGCTAAGCTTAAAGTGCAATGAATACAAATACGATTTCTTGTCATGGAACATTAGAGTTGGTTTGCACATGCAATGTTAACGACTATCAATAACAACAATATTGTAATAACAATATTTGCTATTGATGCTGCAAAAGGAAAGTAGAAAACGTGTCTACCACGTTAAAGCAGTTACAGCAAAACGTTTTGTTTGGTTGTAGGCTGCAAATAAAGTTCTCATCACTCATGTCGTATCGTCATGTAACTATTGTTTTGTAATTAGCATGAAAACCTTCATTGTTGTAACAAAATAGGAGCAGAATTCGACATTCAAGACTTTTTGACAGCTTTATTTAGATACTTGACATATTTATGGTAAGTTTCGACTTTCCAATTAATTGGTAAAACGAGTATTACGTGAGCAGCAACCAGATTTGTTTGAAAAGTAAAAATATTTTTGATTTTTATTTCAGGATAATAGACAGGTTAGATGGAGTTCGACTCCTTTGGTCGCTACTGAAGTCAAACAATCCAATGGTACAGCTCTTTACCATACTTATAACATCTTATTGTTCGCTTCACTGTCCATATATAAGCCACTGACTGTCACATGTATCGTTATGTTTTCCTTCTTTCATTGTTGTAACATTGTGTGTTCATGGTTGCAATGGTTCACATTTGAGGAGTCACCTTCAAAGGTTCAACGGTTTTTATTTACCACATATTCAGAATTACATAAGAAAAATAAATATAAGAAAAGTGAAAAAGGTGGAGGGTACAAGATTTAGAACCCTAAGGGATTAGACTAGCAATCGTGCACCCTATTTTATTTACAGTAAGTCAGAAGGTGGTAATGTAAAGCCGAAACGTAAAGCAAAATAAGATATTATTGCATTTACAATTACATATTGTTTTTATTGATTGATTTAAGGTAGCTGTGGTCACGTGACCCACACCTGCAAAGAGCCTATTGGCACCCGAAAGTAAATTCAGCTATTTTTGAAACAATGTAGAAATTATTAAAGTCCAAATTTCAAGGATCCAAAGTGTTGAACATTTGTGTGACCTTCTTTTCCACCAAAGTTGACTCAGTTTTCCATCCTTACATGGTCAGTAAAGTGATTACCAGCTTTTGCTGTGGGCTAACCTTTCACAGGTTAGTGTTCCCTATTGGGGGAATCAATGACTCTTTTCTGTATAACACTACACAAACCAGAGATAAACACGGGCTCCAATGGGCCTCCTAGGCTCCTAAAAGGATTTAGCCTAGCCAAAACTGTGAGCTGAGAGCTTTCTGAATTTATTAAATTTGTATTAAATTCGTTCTCTTTTTAATAAGGCAAATAAATGATGATGATGATGATGATGATGATGATGATTAAATACTGTTTGCCGTATTTATTTCACGTGATCAATTGTAATATTCTTTTTCTTTTCATGATAGTTGTTCCCTCGTTATTGGTTGCTCTATCCAGCCCAGTATCTGCTGTCAGGAAGGCAGCGGTTGCATGTCTTAGGACAATTGCACATCAAGCATTTAATATTCCAGAATCTCCAGTCTTATGTTTGGTGAAGAGTCTCTTGGAAAATGCTGAAAATCTTGTTGCAGATTCAGAACAGCTTCAGAGGTATTCAGATTGTTTTTATAACAGTAACTTTATCTATTTTTACACACTTTCATATCTCAAATCAAAGACAAAGCTTATAAATTTACAAAAGACGAAGAAGTTGAAATAAGGTATTGGCTTCCAAAAATAACTATAAAGTTAACCTTTTCTTTGAGATACTTATGCATTAAATATAACACTAAATAGAACGCCTAATTATCTAACGTGCAGCCAGTTCAATCTAATTTATTCCGCTAACAAATATACCTTTCTATTTCTGAAGCTCCTTTCCCTTGTGCTATAATTATATGTAATCGTACTCCTTTGAGCTTGTAATCACACTCTTTTGAGTCTGTAATCGCACTCTTTTGAGCTTGTAGTCACACTCTTTTGAGCTTGTAATCACACTCTTTTGAGCTTGTAATCACACTCTTTTGAACCTATAATCACACTCTTTTGAGCTTGTAACCACACTCTTTTGAGCTTGTAATCACACTCTTTTGAGCTTGTAATCACACTCTTTTGAGCTTGTAATCGCACTCTTTTAAGCTTGTAGTCGCACTCTTTTGAGCTTGTAATCACACTCTTTTGAGCTTGTAATCGCACTCTTTTAAGCTTGTAATCACACTCTTTTAAGGTTGTAATCACACCCTTTTGAACAACCAATCACAGGCTACAATAGCCAATCAGAAACTGTTTTTTCCTCAAATATAAAAACTGCAGCAAACTCAAATGAAAACAACTAAATAAATGAATTACATTTAGCTCATAAAAATTGATTTCAGAATGGCTATAATGAAATGGTAATTGAGCTTTTTATCATGCAGTTTTGGTCTGAAATCATAATTGTGAATTCAGACTAAACTCGTATGACAATTGTTAATCAAATGTTTTTCCGTATGAAAAAAGAAAATTTGTACTAATTGTCAATTTTTAAAAAATAATTTGCCTCAGTGACGTAAAACAGAATCGTACCCATATTCCTATGAGCTCGGTCATGTACAAAATGGCAGTAAATTGAAAGCAAAAATGGCAATTTTGCGATGCAGTAAAACGAAAACGATTCAAACAAATCAAAAAATATTTTTACAGAAAGTGTGCAACATAAGATAGATTCCAAATAATTATGTTAAAATTCAAAATGGGGTTAGTTGCACTTTTCTTAGAAAAGCAGATTTTTTGTGTTTACAGATTAAATTGAAAATTATTGTCTCACATTCAAAGTTTTTGTTTACACTCAGAGTGTTGACCAGCCTATTCTTACCTCTGACTACTCCAAAGTCTTTCCATGGAAAAATTAGTACAAAAGAGATAGCCAAGAAAAAAGTCAAAGAAAAAGTGTTGATGGGGATGCTAAATTGCTTGGCTCAACATGCATTGGGCGGAGAAACTCCACTCCACGTCAGGAAGACATTGCTATGTGCTCTGAGCAATGTTGCAACAGAAGTAAGTCTTCATATTTTTTCATGTTTTTTTTCTTTTTGGCAATATTCTTTGATTGTTAAATTTCCTGAGTGAAGGTGTAATATAACCAAATCTAGTGTTCTGATTGGTTCACTCAATCTTAATTATCAGCTCATATTCAGAATAACCTTATATGAAAACATTTTTTTGTCGTTTTGTAAAAGTAAAATAGAATTTTGTTGAATCAGTATTTAATTGTTCAAAAGAAATTTAATAAAGCAGTTATTCCACTCACTTGTTATTAGATGTAAGATGAAAATAGTTGGCTGGCTCTCAGCTCATGTATAATGCGGTTTGTGGAATAGTTGCTAAATATTTGTGACCGTGGGAGCTGATGACCGATAATTTTGTACATGTTTGGTAGTGATACTCCTTGAAGTTATTTTCCAAATTTCCGTTTGTGTTGATGGTAAAATATCGTTTTTGTCACTGTTTTTTATAGTACTAAGTTCTGTACCTTTGTATTCTAGGTTTAGGCTAACCATGACGAGAACTCTCATATTTTGTTTTTTTAAGAAACCTGAATCTTTGAAAAAAAAATAGAATATATTGTTCTAAGAAAAAATATTGGTTTCTACGTAAAACTGTTTCACAACATTAAGGTGTTTTAGGCCATAAATACATAAGAAACGTTTTTAAGCCGGAATTCTTTTACAATCTTTATTTTTTGAAGTAAACCTTTTTTAAATCAGTTCATCAACTGAAATAACAAAACTACCAAGAATAGAGATCATATCAATAGTTTTTGGTGTCTAAGGATACACTTTTAGAATTTGAAAGGTTAGTTAATCCAGTGAATGATGGAAATCTTTTAGAAAGCTATGAAGGTGACGGAGTACCTTGTGAAACAATAGCACTAGATAGTATCTGACACTGGATTTGAGATAACAGCTTCCAAACATTTACCATACCATGCTGGGTATTTTATTCAAATGCACAAGTATTGTTATTTACTGCCTGAGATAGAATCATGTAGCTAATTATATAACAAGCACTTCGATTCATTAACGATGATGGGTATTTTTTGTGGAATAAGCCCAAGTTTCATTAAAAGAGATAAGCTGAGTGGAGGCAAAAGTGTCAACATAAACATTGTCATTTCAACTGAAATATAAAATTGGTGAATGGCAAACCACAAATTCACTGTAAAAAAGAACATTTGCTGAATAACATTTTCCTTTTTGGAGAGTTAACTTTGTTAAGCACATGGCAACACTACAACAAGCAACGTTTAGATAAATGTTGCTTCTTACTTATTTGACTTTTTTGCTGACATTTAGTTGTTTGCTAAAAGATTGCAACATTTTTAAAACAGTTCCAAGGACAAACTCATCCTTTTTTGAATTCACCATTCTAGTCCTTGTCATTCTGTTAATTACAAGTATGAATGCAGCCAACTTTAAAGAAACATTTTATTGAAAATAGATATCAGCTATGCAATTCAAGGAAAATTCATTGCCTGACTTGTGGATTCCATGCTAGAATTCACTTGAAGAACCAATATGCATACTTTCACTTTGCGAGATATTGTTTCTTTGCATGAAAATTGATGTAGAGTCGAACTCCCTTGCGAGATGATGGATTACCATTGGTATAGTTTGTTTATTTGAAGTCACAATCACAAACAAGCACAGTTGTTAGATTGCTTGTATTATATAAGAGATAATTTGACTTTCTTTCCTTTTGCATGTTGTAGTCTGTTCTCCTTGAAAGTCTTTCAATGACCAACACTCTGCTGGACAAACTAAAGAAGACAAGTTTAAGTTTGGATGAAGCTATTTGTCTCCAGAACCTTATTGGGAAGTTTACTGCTAACACTGTTGTGACTGTCGATATAGAACCTAACGCATGGGAAACGCTGGTGTATATTCTTGCCAGCACAAGACCACTGCTTCATGATGTACGAGGACTGAGATCACCACTTAGTGTTGTTCTTGATCAGGTATTTTTGAAAACTGTAATGTTAATCTTTGAAAAAAATTGCGAAAAATGTTTAATATTAGAAGGTTTAAAATCCCAAACGTTTTTGACTAAAATTCAAACTTTATAACATGCATATCTCTAAATTGTTCTAAGATTTAGAATTAATGAGTAGTTCACATTCGATTAATTTTTAATAATTTTAGACTAAATTTGCATATATTTCTTTAGATAGTTCTGAGCAGATCGTTTATCATTGCCATTTATCCTGAATCTGAAAGCAAATTTTCAAAGCTTTGTATGCTGGAGAGAAATAATTTGTGTAATATTTTTGTTGTAAGATAATGTGGATGGCTACATGCATGGTGGGCGCGGCCTACATAGCCTGTTCGGGAGTTTTGTATTATCATGGCAGTATGCCCTCAAGCTTTTAGAATCAGGAATGTTTGAAATTCTTTCTGCGAATGATTGCTTAGTTTATTTTTGCTTTTTTGCCTTACAAACAGATTTCATTTGAAATTACTCCCATACCAATACAGTGTAATTCCTGTGACATTACTAAACTTTATTACTTTGAACCATCCTTTTATCCATATTTAGAACTTTAGCAGTTTCTTTTACATTTTTTTAATTATGTGCAGGTTGGTCTTTATATGTAGGACCTTTTTGAAAATCACCTCGTACAGTGACAAAGCGTCGTCATTGTTATTGTAATTTCAGACCACAGCTAAAACAACCTTGTTACAGTTCCGGGTTTCGACATTTTAAAAGATTTTGCTTATTGACTGATTCTGCTTTCCGTCTGTGGTTTATTTATTTGTTTATTTATTTATTTATTTATTTATTTTTATTTGACTTTAGCACTTTTTTTCAGACAAAAGAACTCAAATTCCTTGTGAGGATGGTTTTTACAAACTAGTTAAGTGTTAATTATTCATGTTTTTTTTCAGATTTCAAGCGAGTTCTTCAAGGCCATTCCATCGGATTCTATGCAGCAAGATTTACTGAAGATATTGTTAGACAATTTGTTAAGAACAAATGACTCCATTCTCACCTTAGAAATTAAGTCTGTACTACTTAGGGTGAGTTACCCAAAGTACCGTAGTTATTCACTTTTAAGTCGCACCATTTTTTCACAAAATCTCAGAATATGAAAAGTGTCCGAATTGGGGGTTGCAGCTTAAAACTGAATGTTTATGGAAACAAAATATTTAACATCGAAAATTCATGACAAAAACAGTTATTTATAATTGACTTGCTTAACTTCATCCACTTTGTCCCAAGGGGGACATAAGGAAACTACAGTGGATTTCCGTCTTCCTCTGTCTTGCGCAACTTTCTTTACCTCTCCCCAGGTTTTGCCAATTTATCTCAATGTTAGCCTTCTGCACCAGGTGTTTTTTTGTCTTCCTCACTTTCGTGTTCCTTGCGGATTCCTTTCTAGAGTTTGCTTCGTGATGTTGGAGCTCACTTTCGTCAGCGTATGACCTATCCAGTTCCATCTATGCGTTCTGAGTCTACTTCCACTGGTTGTTGTTTAGACCTCTTCCATAGTTCTGTGTTACAAAGACCTGGACTGATTTCCTAGATAATGTTTTTTTCCTCCAAGTTTATTACTTCAATTCGTATTTCTAACTACTTTTCTGCTGCTTCCAGCTGAATGTTGATTCTAGCAAGATTGTAAAAGAGCTTTGTCGACCATTTGAAAGAGAGGAAAGGAAAGAGAGCAAAAGGAAAAAAGTTAAAAGGTATGCTACTGTTTTATCTGCATTACCGCCATTATAATAATAATAATTATAATGATAATATTAATAATAGCTTTTTTCAGAATTAAAGATAGTGACTTTATTATAATTAAATAGAAATAATTATAAAAAACAATGTATAAATTTACATATAAAATCGCCAAGAAATTCTAAAGCAGTTAATAAAGAAAGAATCGATAAAAAATCTAAAGAAAGAAATATCAATCGTTCTTTAAAACAGGAGATTAAAATATACTTAAAATATACTCAATAATGATAATAATAATAATCCACTATTATCGCATATAGATAAGTTACAAAAGTTGTTACACAATATAAAGAAAATCAATTATTTACCCTATCTAAAAGTCATTTGGGACTTCATTACAAAACTCACGTTCATGAATAGAGCGTACGACAATATCATATTACAAACTTAGACTTTTTCTGCACCAGGGTTGTCTTCACATTTAATTACCATAGAATATTTACATTCCTGGACAAGTTCTAATTTTAAAATCATCCATTCTTACTGAAATTATTCTTGACAAGCTCAAATTGCTATGGTTTATTATAGATATCTGTCAAGTGTTTGAAAAATGCCTGAGATCTGACAAGAATAACTTTATATTGTTATGTCAATTTTAAAACAACTTTTAAAAAAAGTAGTTTAAGCACATTTAAACAACTAACAATAAAGGAATTCTAAATATTCATATAGTATTTTAGCATGAGATGCTTAGACATACGCTCATGCATATCCCTTTTTGTACGTAATTCCAAATATGTTTTAATATTTCTACAACAGTCCATTCGAATCTGGAATGTTTGCTGACATACTCAAATTACTATGGTTTCAAAGGCTCCAGATGCTGGTGCCCGCGGGTAAAATGACCTAACCAAAAGTTCTTAAAAATTCAAGTCAAGTGAGACTTTGTATTTTTCATGGTTGAAACTCGAGAATAGAAAATTACTGGAGAACAAAATTAAAAACTGAAGATGTGCTTCGTGGCTCACTTGTGATTGACAGCTGGGAAAACGTAACACTGAGGTAATTGTTTTTGAAGTTTCAACGGATGGTCTTGAGACACCGAAATTCATGACTTAAGTTTTGTTGAAGTCATTCTTTCTTCTTAACAACAATGAAATAAATGTCTTGAACTTTTACTTAACCTTTCACACAACAAATTTCGGCTAAGAATAATTCTTAAGTCTTTGATTTAATCCACAATACTTATAATAAAGAATTTCGGCTCGTATTACGTTTAATAGCTAACAAAACAGGTTGGCCTTAAATTCACAGAAAAGAAATTAAGCCTTTGCCCTCTTTATTTCCCACACAAAGAAAACACAAAGTTGATGGCTGATACGAAATGTTTTTCTTTTTAGTTCTAGTCACAGCTTGATTTTATAAAATGGTAAAACTCGTTATCAAGCTATACAAACCTTTTCAACTTCAATAAATGTAAACATTATAAAGAGAACGAGACACCGCCCCAACTAAATAAACAAGTCCTGATTTTCACGATATTTTTACATTTACAATGACAGATAATATGCACAATTTGTGTTATTTGGTTTTGAAATTTACTTATAAAGATTTATGCGACAAAAGGAAATACCCTCGACAAAATTCTCTATCAGGAAACTTACTTTGCAATACTTTCTTCTCGGATTTTTTAGCCAGGTTGATCGCTACAGTTGATAGAAAGAAAGTCAAGAATTAATGCGAATGTGTATTATAAATTTCATTTTAAATCGACTTTTTACGAAAAAATTATTTGAATTTCTTACCAAAATGCGATGCGAGCATTACAATCACGGTACCCACAAAAAGACTTCTTGTCATTGTTAAATTCCGTTGGTACTTTTTTTTCGAGAGGATACCGGTCTGTTTTCTCTCAACCTTGAGGATATCTCTGGATCATACCTGTGTAAAATATGATAAATAGCGCGATAAATCCTCTTTATAAGTAGTAGGGCGGACAGGGGGCGGCGACACTAAATTTAATTTGACTCACGTGAGACACTAATTGCTAATATCAATAAAAGCCTGTACTCAAAATATGAATAATATTTGGACAAAGAAAACCAAGTAACTTGAGAAGAGCTGATTTTGAGTCCTTCTGAAAAGTGGGCGTTGGTTGATCTCTTAACAAACATTTTTAGAACAAGAAAAGTCCTTTTTTGACTAGGAAGTTTTGATAGTCTTATTTATTATATTAAGTACAAATTCAAAAATCCAGTACGTTGTAGAAAAGAGAAACTTGTCAGTAAACCGATATGAATAAGAGCCCAGAACAAGCCAGGATTTACAACCGTAGACAGCTGTTTCGTCCTTCTTGGGACTCGTCAGTACGGTGTAGCAATGAATAAAGCACCCACACCCAATGCTAGTGATTTATTCGTTCTCAAAACCAGTAACTTAATTCAAACTCACAGGCACATCCGTTCACTGACAAGTCCGGCAAAGTACGGACTGACAAAAAACAATCCTGCAGTACAGCACATGACCAAACCATGTAGAAATTCTTTAGCAGAATTAGCTGGATCCGTTGCAAATCCTGGCTTATTCTGGGCTCTTATTCATATCGATTCACTGACAAGTTTCTCTTTTCTACAACGTACTTGATTTTTGAATTTGTACTGTTAATATTTTATGTCATCATATCCAGTTAGATCAATTTTGATCCGTTGTACACCGGCAGTTTAGTTGTTCGTGGTCCTCTTAAACATTTTTTTGTCGTTACTTGCATCCATGTGTTCAGGCATACCGTACCATATCATAAACATCATCAGTATTGGAATGCAGAAAACATAAGTTTTTTAAAAATAACAAATTAAGTCAGTGGTATTTGATCAGTTTTCGGACAACTCAATTAAAACGTTTCTCAAGTTTTGCAATCGCAATTGCCAAAATAGTATTAAAACATTTTAAAGAAAAACTATTAAAATAAAAAAATTAAGACAAAATGAGTCTGGCGCTTTTTCAGTGGTTGCGCAGGGACGCTGACAAACTTTTTTTTTTATTACTTTGCCTAATTAAAAAAAAATTATTCTCAGCCGAAGAAAGTTACCTTAGCAGTATCAATTGACTGTCACTGATGTTCTTACCACGGTTTGACGTCCTCTATGATCTTTTACTGAACAGACGCACAAAAACATGGAATCTATTTGTTTTATATATTAAAAACTTAAAAACTTTGTAATGGTGACGTCAATCGTGCGTCTGTCCTCTAATAGATCATAGGCGAGAACCAATCAAAATGGG
>JAOCPT020523688.1:0-11754 GCA_026546935.2 Palythoa grandiflora
ATAAAAGACCAGACATAACACAGCCCTGCTTGACACCTGTCTCTACAGGGAACCAATCTGATGTTCGTCCATTTTCAACAACACAACAGGTGCTTCCATCATAAAGCTCTTGTATGATGTCAACGAAGTTGTCAGGAATGCCATAATGCCTGAGAATGTTCCATAGCTTGTCTCTTCTTACACTATCAAAGGCCTTCTTGAAATCGATAAAACCAACGTACAAGGGTGTTTGCCATTCAGCACTCTGTTCTAAGATATTCCTAAGAATGAAAATCTGTTCAGTTGTTCCTCTTCCTCTTCGGTATGCAGCCTGCTCTTCTCTTAACTTCTTCTCAACTCCTTCCTGCATCCTCATTAAGAGCATTCTGCAAAAGATTTTATACGGTACTGAGAGTAGGGATATCCCTCTGTAGTTGTCACAAACAGAGGGATCACCTTTCTTAGGTATTTTGGCCAAGAGGGCTCTCTTCCAGTCAGATGGTGCTTTACACTGATCAAGAGTCTGATTGCAGATATTTAGAAGCTGGTCCAGGGCAATAGGAGGGCTGGCTTTTAGCATTTCTGCATTAATGTTATCCACACCGGGTGCTTTGCCGTTCTTCAGCCGGGATATAACTTGTCTCAGTTCTTGGATTGTGAAGGGGCCGGTGTCCATCTCTATGGGATCTACACAGTCACCGAGCTCACACCCTTCAGGAAGGTCAATTTCTTCGCAAGCCACATTCAGGATCTCATAGAAGTGTTCCTTCCACCTTTCAAGCACTTCTTCCTCTGTGGTGATGACTTTACCCTCTTTTGTACGTATTCCAGTGCTTGGCTTCTTGAGGGACCCGCTTAGAAGTTTTGTCTTGGTGTAGAGCTCCTTCAGATTGTTTTGGTGCGCTGCTCTTTCCGCTTCTTCCGCGACTCTTTCCAAGGCTCTCCTCTTGTCGGCTCGTGCTCTCTTTTTTACTTCCTTGTCCTTCGTGTGGTACATACGCTGTCTGATTTCCTTCACTCGCTCTGAGCGGCAGTCCAAAATACTCCGTTTTAACTTTCGTCTCTCTTCGATACAGTTCCAAGTACAGGGGCTTAGCCAGTCCTTCCGTGATCTCTCTCTTTGCCCAAGTATTTCAGCCGCCGTCGTACGGTAGATGTCTTTGTACTCTGCCCATGTATTGTCGATGTTTTGGTGGTCATTGCTTAGCGCCTCAAAACGGTTCTTCAGGGCTATGTTAAAGCTTCGCTTGTACAGTGGATCTTTTAGCTTGGCGGTGTCGTAGATGATCCTTGAAGTTTGTTTCTTCCTGTTCCTTGCCAGCTTCAGGCGTATCTTGCATCGGACAAGGTGATGGTCGCTTACTGCGTCTGCCCCCCACTGTGTTCTGACATCCAGTAGGGATCTTCTGAATCTTCTTCGAATTGCCACATGATCGATCTGATTTCTGTCACGGCCGTTTGGTGATGTCCATGTATACTTGTGAATGTCTTTATGTTTGAAACAAGTGCCTCCAATGACAAGACTGTTCTCAGCGCAAAGAGATGCGAATCTTATCCCATTATCGTTTATAACACCAAGTCCTTCACTACCTATTGTTCCTTCCCATCCAGTGTTGTCCGATCCTACCTTGGCATTTGCATCTCCCAACACGATCAGTACGTCATGGAGTGGCGTGGCATCGATCTCCTTCTGGAGCAACTCATAGAAAGTGTCCTTGTCCTCATCGCTAGCGTCGTTCGTTGGGCTGTAGATCTGAATTACTGTCATCTTCACATGCTTGGAGAAAAACCGAGCGCTGATGATCCTGTCCGTGATGGGGTTCCACTTCATCATACACTTCCTTGTCTCATCATTCATTGCTAGAGCAACACCGCTGTGGTGCCCTTCGTCACGCCCAGAGTAGATGATTGTCTCTCCTGTTGTAGTCTTCACTTCTCCAAAGCCTGTCCACCTTACCTCACTGAGTCCGAGAATGCTCAGTTTGTACCTTCTCATTTCTTTCATAACTGTTGCTGTCTTTCCGATGGTATACATTGTTCTGACATTCCAGCATCCTATGTTTAGGTGGTCTTTAGGTGTAAGGAGGATCTTTTATGCGGCCTTATCGTGGTTCTGGCTTCCTTGCGGCTTTCACCTGGAGCAGTCATTGTCTCTTCACCCCAGTGGAGGAAACTCTCATCAGGGATGTCGTAGGTCGCACAGGTCCGATCCGCAATAGTATTTGTTATTGAAGTGGTTTCTGTACCAAATTGTTTTTTATAGGAGAGGGTTGCTGGTCCTCTGCCCAACCTGATTTTACAGATCAGGAAACTGCCGGACTGCTTTTGTCGGGACTTTCATTCAAGACCTCTCTGACATGGTTGAACCTGCCGGGGGTATGCACCCCAGTCAGCACAGCCCTTGAGATCATCAAGCCACACAAGCCTATACACCACAAGGTCCAGTCCATGGTAGAAGTACTCTGAAACTGATGACAGAAAATGTTGAGAAGTTCCTTGGGCTCCCATCAGAACCTGACATTACCACACTGTAGATTAATTCAGTTTAGTTTAGCTCTGAGGGGGATTCTTTTAAGGGTGTACAAGCCACATTGTTACTTTGTTTTACTTCATTTCTCTTTTTCCTTCATTTTCCTTTTTCTCTACAGTGACTTTTTCTTTATCTTTCTCTTTCTCCATCTCATTCTCTTTGTGTTTTTCTTCTACTTCTACTTGTCCTGGCTTTTTCTTTTCGTTCCCCTTCATTCATTTACCTTCTTTGTGTCCTTTACCATCACCTTCTTCTCCTCCCTCTTGTTCTTCTCCTTCATTTTCTTTCTCTCCTTCCCTTCTCTTCTTTTTGCACTGATTTGCATACATGTCAATTAATTTACTTTAAGGGTTCATGGAGAAAAGTTACCATTGATGATTGGATGCCATTTGATGAGGATGACAAGCTCTTGCTGCCTTGTAGCCCTAATGATCATGAGCTGTGGCCGATGTTGTTATCTAAGGCCCTTATTAAGGTGGCTTCTTTGGAGTAAGTACATTTAACAATTATTCTCAGAAGTCGAGGTGAATAGTGGCAGAATATTCGCGGAGATGCGAAGCATCGAGGTGAATATTCTAAAAGCCACTATTCACCGTGACTGAAGAGTTGAGACCCACTTGCATGCTGTAACTCATGCGTGTAAATGTATGCTAATCTACTTACAGTTCACACAAAGAACTTCAGCCAAAATGGAGTTTTTAAAAATTCCTGTCAAAACATGTTTCTTTACATTTTCATTCTGAGAATAACCAGAGAAAAGTGAAAATTGATGTTAACTGCTCACTTCGATCAATGTTCACTTGGACTTGAAGTTGAAGGAACGATTTGTAAAACTGCCTCCCGAAGTCACAACCATATGCTTGCCACTGAAATAGCGATGTTTAGATTTTCTTGAATGGAGACACTTTGCAGAAACTGTGAATTTGTGTTGACTTCAGTGTCTTTAATTACATCGTTCTTCACCAACACTGACCATGGTGAAGAAGAAGGACTGAAGCATCTTGCTTTGAATAAACTTCATGCAGTGGAGTCAAAGTTCACTTACAGTACACAAGCTAAAGTTGTTTACAAGATTGTACCCGAAATCACTGTATTTTTACAGCTTCAGAAAATGACTCGTGATCAAGGTCATTGAGTTTGTATATACTAATGCATATTATTCTTACGGCGAAAATGGTGTGAACCCAAGAATAACAATAGATCATGTTGCTGAAGTCTAGCTCTGACCCAGCTGAAGTCTAGCTCTGACCCAGCTGAAGTCTAGCGCTGACCCAGCTGAAGTCTAGCACTGACCCTGCTGAAGTCTAGCACTGACCCAGCTGAAGTCTAGCACTGACCCAGCTGAGGTCTAGCACTGACCCAGCTGAAGTCTAGCACTGACCCAGCTGAGGTTTAGCACTGACCCAGCTGAAATCTAGCACTGACCCAGGTGAAGTGTAGCACTGATCCAAACAAAGACTAGCACTGATCCAAATAAAGTCAAAAGCTGACCCATCTAACTAAAGACTAGCACTGATCCAAATAAAGTCAAAAGCTGACCCATCTAACTAAAGACTAGCACTGACCCAAATGAAGTCTAAAGCTGACTCAGGGGAAGTGCAGCACTGAACCAGCTGAAATTTAGCACTAACCCAGAGTCTAAGAACTAACATGCAACCATTTGTCATAGCTATGCAGGTGGCTACAGCTCCTGTGAGTTTGGAGATTTCACTGTTGTGCACGCACTTACTGGATGGATGCCAGAAATCATCCCTCTCAGGTATTTGCAATTTCAAGTTGTTCAAAACTAGCAAGATAATGATCACAACAGAATCCCAATTCCTTTGTGTTTTCAACTTCCGTTATCTTAATTTTAATATATAAGTTTGGGGTCATTTAGTTACAACATGAAATAGTTGTAAGGAGATCAACGTAATTTTCAAGGTGAATGTACTCTTAAAGCTTTCACATTTTGGAGTTTTTGGGTTATCAAAAATTCATGTGTATGTTTGAGAGGAATGCATTGATGTGCATATTTTTGTCGGACTAATAACATGGAGGAATATTTTCAAGATTGTCCGGATATGTGTGTAGCATGGGAAAGAATGTTGTGGATGACACTGACTGAAACTTTGTCAAGCTGAGCAGAAGTCATCTTCAGAGTCAATTGTGTTGTCGGTGGATAAGTAATCTGGTGGTTGACCTAATTGGTTTGTAGAGACGGAATATTAATGATCATCTGTTATATATATGAAACTCAGGGTGGGGGTATTGACTTAAAGACGGAATCAGTTCTAACAAGCAAAGTGGTTCTGACCTAGGTACACTATGTAGCCATTGACTCACTTCTAGTGGCTGCAAGTTACCACAAATATCCACGTGCCTTTTGAATTTTCTCAGCCACAATCCTCCAACTAATCAGCTATGGATGCAATTAAGCAACTGAACTGAATCTTAATAAGCTGATATCTTTTCTGTTAATGTTAAAGGTATGGCCACACTGGTGAAATATGGAAGTTGCTTCTCCAGGCACTTCCTCACTGGAAGTTAGAGAATACAGCTCCGTCACCAGACGAGACAAAGAGGCCAATCCTTCAGAGAAACAGTATTAAACCGGAACATTTAAAGGATCGTAAATCAATCAAGGGGGACAAGGGTCATGGGAAGGATGGTCCAGATAAGAATGATGCTAAGGCAAAGGACAAAGGTAGATGAAGTAGTAGGGGATGGATGGGTTAGCATGACTGGGTTGAGACGGGTGAAAGATAAGGGGGCTGAGATATGGAGGACAAACTAATGAAGCTAAGATAAAGGACAAAGATACAGACAAGGGTAGCTGGGGTGGCAGGCTCTGGGAGGGTCAGCATAGCTGAGTTGAGAAAGTTGAAGGGAAAAGGGCTGAGATACGAATGGTGAACTAATGAAGGTAACTTCAGAACAAATATAAGGACAAGGGTAGGTGTGGTGGTAGGGGGTGGATGGGTTAGCATGACTAGGTTGAGAAGGGTGAAAGGAAAAGGGCATGATACGAACAAGGGTTGATGGGGTGGTGGGGCTAAAAGGGTTAGCATTACTGGGTTGAGAAGGGTGACGGAGATGAGATATGGAGGGCGAACTATTGAAGCTAAGGCAAAGGACGAAGATACAAACAACGGTAGGTAGTGTGGCAGGCTCTGGAAGGGTTAGTATAACTGGTTTGAGAAGTGTGAAGAAGATGAGATATGGAGTGCGAACTATCAAATTTAAGGTAAGAACTAGTACAATGTAAACTGGCAACCTGACATTTTTAACCCTAAGGCTATTTCAGCTTGCCAGTACTCTACTGATTTAATTTTTCTATTTCTTTTGTTAAGGAATTTTATTATTATAAATTTTCTAAAAAGGGTAAATAATAAAGATTGTTGTTGTTGTACGGAATTTAACCAGAGATAAACACTAGCTGTTATAAAGCCACTAGGCCCATTAAAAGTTGTATCAAACTTTAGGCTAATCATGTACTTTATTATTTAGGGGCAGTGCCTGGCACAGCAGAAACAACGCCAAAAGAGCCAGAGTTTGTGATATTTGCCAGCTACTCCCATCCACCAAACACTCCCATGAGAATCTCTGTGCTCAGAGAAATGGTAAAGTTCAGTATGCACAAATTGTAGAAATACTGTTTATCTTGGAAATAATGATTATGATTTAACTAATATTTTTAATAATGGTAAAGACAACAGCATTAACAATAGTTGTCACACTTATTATCTCTGTTACATTTGCTATCAGCATCATGCAGTTGAACAAGGGGCGTACCTACCTAATTTTCAGGGGTGTACCTACCTAATTTTCAGGGGCGTACCTACCTATTTTCCAGGGCGTACCTACCTATTTTCCAGGGGCTTACCTACATACTGCAGGAGTGTACCTACTTACTGTATACTCCTGTGGCGTACCTAACTATACTCAAAGGGCATACCTTCCATTGCACAAACAATGCAGATCATTTCTCTGGCTTTACTTATTTAAATTTACATGGTTTTATGTTACAAACATATATCCATTCGATACAGTTTTGCTAAATACACGCTATATAAAAGACACTAAATATCTCCAGTTTATTTGACCCTTAGGTCACACAACTTTATTAATAACAAGTGGTTACTGAACTTTTGTTCTAGAAAACTACATGTTAATTTAGACATTAGACATTTCCTACCTAATCCTTTGTTTAGAACAGCTTCCTTTTAACCTCAGCTTTACTATAATCTAAATATAGATCTCTTGTCATCATGTATTTCTGGCTGTGGAATCTTAGATAAACTATTTTATCTTGGCTTGTCTTATAAATCATAACAGGCTGATGCATCAGAGAAACTACGGCAGTCCGGTTTGTCACACAACCATCCCCACCCTGTAATGGTGACCATGATCAGAGATTGCCCGCTTGTAGCTCCTCCCCCTCCTGTTGAAATCCCAAGATGGAAGCTCATTAGGCAGAAAAAGAAGAAAGACCCCGTGGAGCCCCCCCTGGTGCCGCCAGAGCCACCCAAGGAGCCACAGTTCCTTGAAGTTACATCTCCATTTGTGAACTACAACGTCAGTCCAATACCAGTCAGCAGAGCAAGGTAATTTGTGGAAACTAATTTTTTCTAGGAAAACTTTTCCATGAGTTTGTTTATTTGGCCAGTAAGGAGAGATGAAGAACACAAAACGTGACAGGCCTTGTTAATTCACGTTTTCATATCATCCAACCAATCACACAACCCCCTAATATTATAGACCTTTAGATCCGACTATGAGTACGAGCATGAGTACAATATTTTAAGAGCATGCACGCTCGTTGTTCAGAGGATAAGATTTTTTGCAAAAGTCATCCTCTCGACAACGTGTTTGCTGGTAAATGCGCGTATGCTCTTAAAATCTTGTACTCGTACTTGTAGTCGGATCTAAAGGTCTCAAATGCCCTACCGATCATGCTCTGATATTACCCAACCAATTACACAATGCTATAGTATCACCCCACAAATCACACGACGCCCTAGTATCACTCAACCAATCACAAAACGATCTCATATCACCAAACCAATCACACAACGCTCTAGTATTACGACGCAAATCACACAACGCTCTCATATCACCCCACCAATCACACAACGCCCTAGTATCACCCCACTAGTCACACAATGCTGCGCTCTCATATCACCCAACCAATCACACAATGCTCTCAACCAACAGGCGGCAAAAATTCACGCCAAAACCTAAAGGTATGTGGCTTACATATCAGACGGACTTATCTTGACTTTACCATCTTTGTTTATATAATAACCCAAGTTATTCTCCTATTTTGATTGGTTCTTGCCTATGATCTATAAGAGGACAGACGCATGATTGACGTCACCATTAGAAATTTTTTAATATATATAAAACAAATAGATTCCATGTTTTTTGTGCGTCTTTTCAGTAATAGATCACAGAGGACGTCATACTGTGGTAAGAACATCAGTGACACACTCGGCTATCACCTCGTGTGCCACTTTTTTGTTCTTACCACACTTTGACGTCATCTGTTATCTATTACTGAACAGACGCACGCAAACATGGAATCTATTTGTTAATTTGACATGTATAGTAATGAATTTGTTAATGATATATGAAAGAACTAAAGAAATTGCATGGGAAACCGAAAAGAAAGATAGCACAGACAGCTAACTGAGATATATTTCAAAATAAATGTTAGTTTGTTAAATACTTAAAACATTGTTTTTTTTATTGCGAGATGACAGTGTAAAATAATAAAGTGTTTGTCAGTAAGTTACTTCCATCAATTTGTGATTTAAAGAACTCCTGTCAAGTGGTTGAAGTTCAAACCAGAAAGGCCAATGGGAGAGATTGCTGAAGAAGGCGACAAAGGAGATGAGGAGAGAATAGATGAAAGTGGGAAGGTCGAAACAGTGAGTGGAAGTGGAGAAAGGAAAAAGACCGCAGAAGAGAGCTTGATCAAAGAGGTATTATAATATTCTTTCACATTGCTTGCTTTTCAGCCAAATGACATCACTGGAAGTAATGTGGAGTCAGGTTGGTGTAGTGGTCATCACCCGTGTCTCCCACCTCTGTGACCTCGGATTGATTTCCGGGCTCTGCATGTGGGCTGAGATTTGTCAATCTGACTTTTCTCCGGGTAATCCGGTTTTCCTCCCTCAGCAAAATCGACTCCCAGCTGATTAAATCTGGCTGTGGTGCTGTGCTCTGAGATTATGTATGGATCGTGTTCTGGCACCATCTTACTCAACTAATCATAAAACTGTTACGGTGCCAACGTAATGGCCCCTGATCAGATGATGTAGTGGTTAGCACTCCTGACTAGAATACATGGAGACGTGGGTTCGATTCTTGCTCGGGACATATACTAATGTTTTCAACAAGTGTATTTTTTCTTTCATTTCGTACTACTTAAAAACAAACACAGATAATGATGTAGTGGTTAGCATACAGGCGGGTGTGGATTTGATTCCCACTCAGGGCACTTACCAATTTTCAATAGACCTTATTCATAAATGGCGGCGATTTTAATATTCTTTTGTCTTTATTCAAATTAGCCTACCAAGCCTCGTTTTCGTTAACATATTCTTTTGAAAGTTTAACTCAAGAACGAGGCTTGGTATGCTAATTTGAATGAAGACAAAACAATCATTTATGAATAAGGTCTATGAGTGTATTTATTTATTAACTAGTTTGGCTAATTTATCAAATTTCTCTCTCTCATCAAGGATGACAAGTGCAAGATTAGTTTGACCAAGGTTGGTGAGGATAGCAAGGGGGAGGTAGATACTGAAAGACCCAGGGCAGATACTAAAGGCTCGGCCAAATCCACCTCTAGGGAGACCATTCGATCTGCCAGGGGTGACAAACAAGACAAGAATCAAGCCAAGTCAGAAAAAGCTGAAAAGAACAAATCTGGGGGAAAGTTGACGGCAGAGAGAGCAAAGTCAGGTTCAGCTTCAAAGAGTGGAGGACGAAGGATGTCAAGAGTGGAAAAGACGCCTGATGTTAAGTGTAAGTCAATATATATATATTGAAGAGTCAAACACGAGCAGGCAACTGGTTCATTCCCATCTTTATTCAATCAGAAATTTTCGAGTAGTTTAACTACTCTTCTTCAGGTGTCACATGGAGTAAAAAGTCCAATCCAGTGGATAAAATTGGGTTAAAAACGACAAATCCGGTATCATCTATATAGATGCATATTAATCCCACTGAAGATAATGGCGTTATAAAGGAGAATATTGTGTCGACACTCCCGTGTAGACCTCTTCAATTTGCTCGATATTCTAAATTTTCCTAGCCATCGCAAAATGGGCATATTAACATGATATCAAGAAGGGCGAAACCTGATTATAGATATATAGAGAAGTCTTAAAGTCCTTACGGCATGTTTCAATTACCTTGTTCAATTTCAGTAAAAGAACTAGAATGTGGTGTGCCTCATAACCTTGGTTGTAGAGCACGAATCACGAAATCGTTTTGTTGCCATCATTTATATAACTTAATATTTTCTCTAGAGCCCCAGGTATCACACTCTCATCGTTCTTATCTCAAAATCATCATCATAATCACTCCTTTTTTACATACAGCTTCCCCAGACAAGGAATCGAGAAAGGTGTCAAGAATGGAGAAAGTGAAGATAACGGCTGACAGTTCCGACAAAGAGTCCACAAAGGTAGAGAGCAATGTCGAAACTGTTGAGGTCCAGTCTCTTGAGGTGCCCATAGATGGAGATAGGTCTGTTGCAGAGGGGACAGAAGTGGAGTTTGGGGAGGAGAAACAAGATGGTGAAAGGCTCGAGGAAGGGACAAAAAATAAAGACGAAAAAATTTCAGAGAAGAAACTCTGGATGGATTTTGAAGATTTCTGTAAATGTTTTGGGTAAGCGATGAGAGTTACAATATGAACATAATCGGCACTGCTGGGTAGTATTATTCTTGAAACATTTGCTTTTTTGTTGTAAGGTTGCTTTGATCAGGCAAATTATTTATCATTCTGTCAATCTGATTGCATGGCTTTAATGTGCGGGTAACTCTGAGCAAGTTTTTGGGGACTGTTCTATTTTTTAAACATTGACGCTAGTCGTAAGATAATAAGAAAGGTATTGCGTGATTGACCTGATCAGGTGACAAGATATCTGATACTGCATAGTCGTAAGATAATAAGAAAGGCATTGCGCGATTGACCTGATCAGGTGACAAGATATCTGATACTGCATATTCCTGAGTCGTAAGATAATAAGAAAGGTATTACGTGATCGACATCAGGTGACAAGATATCTGATACTGCATATTTCAAGGAAATTAAGCCCATTTTCCTGTATTTACCTTCATCTTCGCACAGAACGAGTAAAACCTGTTTTTAGTATTTGATTCGCACGTACTTATACTTTTTCTCTATCGTTTTATGTTAATTTATAATTCCTGATGAATTTTACCGTGGATAAATAAAGTATTGTTGTTGTTGTTGTTACTTATACTTTTATTCAAGCAAATAAGAAGAATAGTATTAACGTGGACGATTTGCAAGTGAAATGCTCCTGTTTTGCTAGAAATGCGTTTCTAAAAAATCCCTTCAATTAAAATGTTTGAGGCTCTGTGAAGCTCGTAATTATGTTGCAATGTGTCCTTGTGCAAAACAAGAGAATGCAAAAGTTGCTAATATCGGGTTTGAAACTTTAAACGTGGACGAAATCACTGAATTTTTAAATGATAAAAATAATACAAACTGCCATTATGTGGAGAATTTTGCAGATTGTGCTCGGAGTTATCCAATAATTTGTAAATGCACCATATAGAGTGAAGCTAAATCCTTTTACAAGCCTAAGTGGCCCGCTGAAGCCAGCGCTTATCATCATTTTTTATAGTGCTCTCTATGGATGGGACGCCAATCGGTCGCAGTTTAGTTCCCAGTAAAAGCTGATACCAATTTTACCTCGTAACAATGGGAAGCTGAGTGATCTTTGGTGAAAAGAAGGTCACACAAATGTTCAACACTTGGCAAAACCTTGTTGGACCTTGTTGGATCTTATGATTGCGCCAAACACGCTACCGTAGTAGATTTATATACAGCTAAAACCACATATGGCGGTAAGCTTCAGTGATTTACAAAAGTGCTCTATAGTAATGCTAGAGCTGGATAAAATTGTTAAAGGTGAAATGCAACGATTTTTTTTTTCTTGATAAATTGGTTGAAAATAATTATAATTGTTATTTGCCAGAGTTTTTTTGGTATTCTCAGTT
>JAOCPT020523776.1:0-11754 GCA_026546935.2 Palythoa grandiflora
GACACCAAATAAAATAAGGTTAATGATACCTTCTTGGGAGCTCCGCTTTTAGGCAGTGCCTAAATCTATATATTAATGAATTTCAAAAGAAATTTTTTATAGTAAATGATGATCATATTAAATTCAATTAGCTATACTAAACTAAAGCCTTTTAGAAATAGAACATTGTATAGTTCTTCATTCGCGTGTCTTTGGGACACTGTAAATTTAATTTACAAAGAACTACTTAGCCTGAGAGCGGCCGTTCTTCAGCAAGCCGTGCTTCTCCCAGTCCTCCCTCCGCTGAGATTCTTACGATTGAAACCGTGTCGGCGAGTTTTGTTTGTGAAAGCAGATCATTTTTTTATATTTGTTGCCAGAAAATTGCAAATACTTTTAGCCGAGAGGCGCAGAAATTGATTAATGAAAAATCAGCCAGGACTTCTTTTCAATTTTACCGACACGGTTTTCTTTTGTTTCTTTTTTATTTCTCTATATGTTGTGCTCAATTTCGTGGCAAAATAAAAATCCAGCGAGAATTAATATTTTTACAACCTCATTTTTGTAAGAACTGGAACCGAGAAAATAGCGTTTGAATAATGAACCGTTTAGCTTCCGGACTGCCGGTAAAAAAATCGTTTTTCAATAACTCGCAAACAAAATTAGCTATTGAAATTTGTTTTATCTAAAAGATCTAATTCATTCAAAGCATAATTTGTTTTTTAAATTTTCAGGGTTTTTCTTCACATTTTAACCTGTTCAGTAACCTTAATTAAACTAAGGTGGAGTCAGTTTCATGCAACGAACCAAGGTTAGGAATTGAACCCAACAGCAAGTAAACTTGCGTGACCGTCTCACACTCGGTTTTTGTGTTGCAAAATCAGTTTTCCTCAATGCTCATTAAGTAACAAAGGGATCTTGTGCTTCTACGTTAGCCTTTGCATGTGCAAAGTTTCCAGGCTGCACCAACGTGGAGGTCTAGAAGCATGGCAGCCCGTATTGTTAAGGTTATTGTTAAGGGGAATTGTGGTCATTTTATCATTTTAAATGAGTTAGGTAGAAAGTGTTAACTAAAGCTGATACTTCGGCATAAAACGGCCAATTGATAAACCTGGCTCAGAAAGGGCCGAACGCAAAAGCGCAAACTCGGTGCCAAAAACGGGCCGAACGCAAAAGCGCAAACTCGGTGCCCAAAACGGGCCGAACGCAAAAGCGCAAACTCGGCGCCCAAAACGGGCCGAACGCAAAAGCGCAAACTCGGCGCCCAAAACGGGCCGACGCAGTCGGATCGAAACTCGAGAATTTATTATGTCAGTATGTTGAATAAACTTGCGGTCAAACGAAAGAAATTATTTCTCTAGAAATACTTCAGTACAGTGAACCCCAATTTCAGGAAAACTGCCGGAAAAAATGAAATATTCATAATTCAGTTCGTGCAGATACGAAAATAGCTCCTTGATCAACAAAGGTACGAGCAGAAATCTAGTCACTATGGCCAATTAACGCTGTTATCTGACTGACTACCATACTCGCTGTCTATCAGGTGATAGTGCCTGTGAAATCCAATATGGAATCCGCCAACAGTTCCCGATTAAAGTCGTTTCTGAAGACAATTTAAAGCTTTTGTAATTGAACAAAATAGTTTCAGATAAAACAAGGCAGCAGCAGAATATGCTGTAAAAATTTCGAAGATAAGAAAAATATCGTTTTAAAGCATTAATTTAACAGACTTCACTGACAGAATGCCGAACGCACCTACACGCAAAACTGTTTATCATCATTTTAACTGTTTGCAATAACTCAGTAAAACTTTACCAAAAATTGTCGTTGTTCTTTTGTTTATTCTGCAGAGATTTCTACTAAAACAATTAGAATACTCGCTCTTAACTTCTATCGGCTATTAATAAAGTGACTCAGACTTTGCCCTCGTCATTCTATCAGCCGATACAAATTGAGATAGAGTATTCTAACTAACAATTAGAATAAGAGCTCGCAATTTCTATGGGCTGATAAAATGACCAGGGCGAGTCCCGAGTCATTCTATCAATTGCCGATACAAATTGAGAACGAGTATTCCAACTAGTAATAAGAATAGGAGCTCGCAATTTCTATGGGCTGATAAAATGACCAGGGAAAGTCCCGAGTCATTCTATCAGCCGACACAAATTGAGAGCGATTATTCCAACTAACATTAGAATACAAGCTCGCAATTTCTATGGGCAGATAGAACGGCCAGGGTGAGTCCCGAGTCATTCTATCAGCCGACACAAATTGAGAGCGAGTATTCCAACTAACATTAGAATACAAGCACGCAATTTCTATGGGCTGATAGAACGACCAGGGCAAAGTCCGAGTCTTTCTATCAATTGCCGATACAAATTGAGAGCGAGTATTCCAATTGTTCTTGTAGAAATTTCTACAGAATAAACAAAAGAACAATGACAATTTTTGATAAAGTTATTCAAACAGTTAATAATGATGATAAACAGTTCTCGCGTGCAGGTGCGCTCGCCATTGTGTCGAGTGAAGGCTGTTAAATTAATGCTTCAAAGTGACATTTTTCTTACCATCGAAATTTTTACAGCATATTGTGCTGCTGTGTTTGTTTTGTTTGAAACTGTTTTGTCAATTTAAAGCTGAAATCATCTTCAGAAACAATTTATAAAATTGGGAACTGTATCCAAATGCCATGTTGGATAACGGAGGCACCATCAATCGCCTGACAGAAAGTGAGTACGGTAACCAATCAGATTACAGCATTTACAATAGATAACGACTAGTTTTCTACCAATCGTTTTAAATTAAATTAAAATGAAACGGGAATCGGACGAAATTGTACAAAAAAAAACACGTTCGGAAACATTTCATTTGAACTTTCTATCTGTATCTATCTACCTCGCTTCTATAACTTTTCCAGAGAAAAACTCTGCAAAAGAGTGGCAAGTCAAGAGACGTTTTCCATGATGGCATAATTTTGTTTATTCCATGCGTCTCAGTAGCATGCACAGCTTACAAAATTAGCAACAATAGAAAACAATCCAAGACCCCATTATCGCCAATCAGTTCAAACATCCAACTGCTAATTTTAGGTTCACTTACCTCGGACCGGGCTTGAGATCTTGGGGCTTGGATCTTACCTAAGCTACCCAGTCCATTACCGATAAAAGTAAAAAACTACCCACCACCCCTTGGGCGGTTTTGGACTATCAAGGACGCACCTTGGTGGCTTTACCATTGCATAGTATAAGAACAATGTCTACCTTCATCCGGAAAACTGCCATGAAGTGCTTGTTACGTTAAAAGCAGCATGGCTGACAACTTGAGACAAACCCACTGACTCAACTGGTTTCTTCTGTGCAATTTCGCGGAATTCTTAACTATGTCAGCGAGTTTTTTTTATTTTTGTTGAATGCAAGTTATAGTTGATTGTCGCTTTTTTGCACGAATATTGTCTAGCAAGCTTTGAAAAACCAAAAAAAGGCCTGTTGTTCCAGCATTGCGGATAAACTCGACTCGTTGGCAGGTTTGCTCCAAATGTTGCCGAACCCAAATTGAAAGCTAAGGTTTTTCATGACAGCAAACACAACTTTTCAAATCAATGTTGTTAAAAACACAAACGCTTCGGAGTTTGTTTGCCGTCATACAAACCTGAAAGTGTGAACCGATTAGCGGTAACTATTCTGTCTTCCACACATTTTCTAAGACAGTTAATTGTTTTACTTCACTTTTATCTCGTCGCAGGGTTGTCAACATGCACTAATTGAAAATAATATATTCACAAAGTTTGTTTGTTGAAAATAGCAGTGGAGCAGTAAAAGTTTTTAAACTTATTCGGTAAAACATTTTTACAAGAAAGCTTAAGAACATCGTTTTGAATATTTACGAGACTTCAAAACATAATGTTTTTGTTTGCTTTATTTTTGCACATTTCCGTAAAGGATTTAAACCAAAACTCAAAATTTGGTCACTTTTTTGCACACCTGCGACAAAAAAAATGAAGTAAAACTTGTTAATCCTTTGCTACCAGCTTTACCCAAAACAAATGCTTAGTCCTATTTGGAATTATTGTAGTTAAATGTAAATGCACTCAAATTTAAGAGTAAATTTCTTAAAAGCAATTCGGTTAACTACAAATTAAAAGCATATTTGCAAGTTGCATTCTGCTTTGTGTGGTAAAACTGGTAGACATCTTAGTCTGCCTGTTTGCCTCAAATCGATAAAAAAAAATTGCAAATTTACGGTTTAGATCTAAATTTGTTGAGTTCTATCCTATTCTTTCGTATACTTGTACGTGTCTTGCTAATTGTTTCTTTCTTTGAGGGACGAGTAGTGGGTTCGCACTGTTTCAATTCTATATTGTGTAAAAGTTCTTAAATGCTACCCGTGAATTTGTTCCTTCAGTTGCCGAACTTGAATCAAGTTTCTAATGCCGGGTCATTCCATTTGGTTGGTTGCAACTTTGTAAAGGTTTGTCTTCCATGCACTTCGAACGGTACTTTATTTGCAAGCACTTTCCAAATCCCTTCTGTCATTTCTCATAGTTGACTTCAGTAGAAATGCTAAGCTTTCTGCATTTTTCTTTTTTATACTTTGAGTAAACTTGCTACTGGTTTTTTATTGGCTACTTCTTAATTACATTCAAAACTTTGGAAATAGATTGGTACGTTAGAATGCTGTGATATTTTAACACTATACAAAATGTTTTGAATGTATCTAAAAATGGGCACAATTTTTTTTTTATAACAACTGACATTTTTAAGAATAATGAGGCTTTAATTTCTTAAAATTCGACGTAACCTAAAACTAATTGAGGCTTAGTCTTTGGAAAAAGTTATAGAAAGTCTTTAAAAGCCATAGGATACAGACAATTTATAGCGTTCTTTTAAACAAACAAAGCAAATTATCGTGTTAAATTCTGGAACAGAAACAATGTATACGCATGCATTTTTCCATCCCTACGGCTACGTCCATTGTTACAATTTGTATCTATATACCAGGTCCTGTCAAGTGTAATAAGGCTTCGATTGATTTAAAATTTAGAACACAAAAGGCTCAACACTTCAATCTTTTATAGAAAACAATTGCTCAGGTGAGCTAAAATATTCATGACACAAAACAAACATTTTTTCCAAATTTTACTGCTACGTTTTAATAATGTTTATTGTCATAGGCGACAGTTGAATGAAATAAGTAAATTATTTTATACAGTACAATGTCAGGAGGCAGTTACTTTCAAATAGTTAATTGGTAATTGTGCGATTCACAATTGAATTACATACCGTTACAATCATGAACAGCAAATAATAAATTATCGAGCGGTACGTTCCTTTTGTAAATCTAAATCTGGATTGTTAAATTTTGATTGTACCTGTATGGATTTCTGCAACAAATGAAACGCAAAATTCAAAATCAGATTTCACGAAAACTTTGTTTATTTTTTAGTGATACGCGGTGTGGCTAAAAAAAAACGAGACAAACTGATCGCGGCAAGACAAAAATCTGATTGTGAAGTAGAACTCACAAAATTTCAATGCTGATTAAATCGAAACAATCCAAGATCGAGGGCGGATTGTTTGGATTACAATATAAGCTTGGATTTTGGGTGAAAGAGGCAAAATGAAAGCAAAATACAAATTAATTTGGATTTTACGAAAGGAACGCATGCGCACTCGCAGACAGAGACATTTGCAGCCGCTGTACAGCTCCATTTTGATTCGGACAAACAAACCGGCTAAATAAAGTCAAGTGGCGGCTGACGTAATATTTTCAACCGACCATATTACTTAAATAAATAAATTTGCTCCTTATAACTCTAAAATCGCTACTTTTTCTATAGACCTTTTTGTCAAACATGTCTCTGTTTGTCCGAGTCACGTAGGGGTAAAATTTCTATTTTTAGTATCACTGCGTTATAGGACGGTCTTTGCTGACGTCATCATTTACATTTTGGTTCATTAGCATACAACTTTATATGAAGATGGAACCAAAATAAAAAGGAATTGGGTTTAAAATCTGAGAAAGGCAACAAAAGTGAGGTTAACGACTAAAAATTAAGTTCTATACATGTAGTTTTATAGAAGTTTGGGCAAAAAACTGCAAAACATTGGGCAGCAAAACTTTTCTCACATTCTTTGTAAAACGTCCAATATTTCAAAACCCATCACCTGAACAATATAGATTTATCATATAGGTCTCATTTTTTCAGAAAAGGTTTATTTTGGAAAGTTCTTTTCATATTCATTATTTCTATATTTGTACCACGGCAGTTGCTTACACGCTATTTTTTTATAAGAACCAGTAAATTTTGCCGAGGCTCATTGTTCTTAATCTCTTGGCGATTTCAGCCTTAATATGTTCTTAATTTGTTCTTATTTCTGTGAGCGGTTTTTAATGAAGAAAAAAAAAATAAAACAAGGTATTTGAAAATGAAACGCCTTGCGCCACACATGTATTGTACGGCTGAATTTAGAGGCGAGCTAACTTCATTGTTTGTGTAGCAGTCTTTACAGTGAATCTTTTTATGCTTTATGCTGTATCGCTAAGTTTTAGTCAATTTTGTACCACAAAAACTTTCCAAGTTATCAAGCCTCAGCCTGAGCTTGTTCTTAAATTGTTCTTAAATATTTGCAAATTTGAGCCTCGTTGTTCTTATAAAGTTGTTCTTATAAAAAAAAACGCGTGTATTGATCCTGGTACAATCCAAGGCATTTCGTACACGGTTGTTGCAACACAGTTTCTATATTTCCATATATTTTGGACCGTAGGTCTTCTCAGATCCGAAATGCCTTTTCATTTCATATAGTTTGGTTATGTTCTCAACTATATAGGTTTGTTTTTTGTGTGACACCGTAGACGTCTCAGCTTGTCAGTGAACGGATATGATACATTCCAGCTCGGGGGGGGAGGGTACTCCCAAAATTAGGTAGGGGTGTGCGGCCCGCTTTCCAAAACCCTTACCCTATTTATGACCAAAATATTTGATTTTCCCTACCCTATTTATGACATAACCGAAATAAGTTAGAGTGCAGAAATTGATAACCTATTTATGACCAAAACAGCTGAAAAACCACAAATCGCTAAAATCGATACCCTATTTATGACCAAAACGGCTGAAAAACCATACCCTTTTGGGCCGCACATACCTATATAGCCCATATGAGGGAGTAAACCCCCCCCCCCCTACCGGGGTTCCAGCTCTTTCTCTTGGTCACTTATCAGCACTCAAGTGTTGCGTGTATACGTTGGTTTGAGTTTGAAATGTTCATAGTTGGGTTTGAGTTGCAATTTTTGAGCATAAATAAATACACTGCAATTCGTTTGGGTTTTTTTTCCTCGCTACGTCGCACTGACGAGTCCCAATCAGGACGAAACTATACGAAACAGCTGTCTGCGACTGCAAATTCTGACTTTCTCTCTCCCAGTCCTCCCTCTGCTGACACTCGCAGGCGCTAGGCCATTGTAAATTTAATTTCCAATATCAAAATGCCTTGCAAATAAAAAACAATCCTGTTCCTGTTTGATAATCTGTTGTTATGACGTTTTTTTCCTACGCATAATTCTTTAGAGTATTAAGGTCTAGAACTAGAAGTAAACAAAAATGTTACTGATTTATAACCTAAGCAAAAGCTAGAATTATCTTTGTTCTTCAGTATTTTACATCATCTTTTAAGTAATTCTTCAATAATTGTTCCAATAAAACCACACACAATACAAATAACACAGAACAGGCATACTGAAAGCGTTTACTATTCATGAAGTTCAATGCCATTGTTCATTTGTCCAGCGTTCTGTACATTGTCTTCACCCTGAGGTGAAACAGGTCTGGAGGACCCAGAACAGCAAAGCAGCTCCATTAAACCTTGGCGATATCTTTCGTTAAACGTAAAGTAAATTATGGGGTTTAACACAGAGCTGAAGTTGGCAATTAAGAAAAGCAAATTGTAGAAGGCGCAGTATAATATAAATTCATTGTTGACAATGACATACACATACAGGGCATAAGAAGGGGTCCATGCAACATAAAATATTACTACTGTTAACACAAGCATCAACGAGATCTTTCGATTTCTTGCTGCTCTTTTTCTAACAATTGCAGCAGCTAAACCAAGATTCCTTTTTTGTCGATAAAGGGTCAAAAGAATTGTTGAATACAGCACGGTTAACACAACAGCAAATATAAGATTGAAAAGCAAAAAGACAAGACACGTAATGTGTATCATCTTCCAAGTATATGATTCTTTTTTCGCTCGTAACACACAATAAAGTCCTGTATCAGAGGAAACAAGTTCGGTAGCATAAAAAAAGTGGCCGAAGAAAGCAAATGATAAAACCCACGTTAATGCAATCATGATCTGACATTTCTTACGTGTCAAGAAAGGTAACTTCATCGGAGAGACAACGGCATAAAATCGATCCATCGCAATGACCAACATACTAAACATTGACACAAAAACTGATATATACCAGATGTTTTTTGTAATTTTACACAGAACAGAACCCAATATTCCATCCACCAACCATATGCCATCCAGGTAATACTCACTTATTTCCCAAGAATAGTAAAACACTGGTATCAATAAATCAGATATGGCCATGTTGACTATAAAATAATTCACTGTCGTTCTCAGAGAATTGTTCCGGTAGACAATGAACACAACCAACAGGTTTTCGATCAGTGACGAAAGGGCTAAAACAATCATAATGGTAACTATAGCAGTTGTTGATGGCCAGGGTTTATCACACGGTACAAATGAAGTAACCCGATGGTGGTGTGTGTGGTTTGTGGTATTAGTGAAGAAGTAACTTGCGTTCATCTCAGTCTTTGTACAGAGATCCTAAATGTCAAAGAAGATAAAAAGTTAATAAACGAAACTAAAATAAATACCTAGTTTTTGAAGTTTTTCCATTTTGAAAAGAAAATGAAAGAAACACAAGGGTTCATTAGCTGCTTTTGCTTGTTGTTCATGACATTTCTGTTACACTGCAAAATTTTCTCAGCAACGGCATTGCGAGACACATTGCTGGAGAATTGCATAGTCCGAACATAGGTTGTCTCGCAAGCTTTTTGTTGCGCAAAGCGTTGCACGAAATAGAATTCAAGTCTACTTTTTGCAACAGATAGCAGCAACTGGCAACACCATTGCACAGTGCATCACCCCTCCAGCAACTTTTCTCGCAATCTTAAGACAGTTTTTCTCAAGAGCGCCTGCACACACTTCTTGTTTCATTCCGAGGAGCTCTGGGTACGGCCTAAAATATTGCAAGTTGCAGAAACCGCGTTGTAGTGTAAAACCCAAACTCGGCGACTTGTAATGTTAGGTTTTCAAGCATTGCGAGACAAGTTGCTGAGAAAACTGCACAGTGGAACAGGGCCTTTAGTGGGACTTGCATACCCTTAGTCCGTTTCTCGAAATGTCATGAATTACAAGCAAAAGCGGCTAATAAACCCTTGAAGAAACATTAAATAAAGAATGTTATAATAAGTATGCATGAGTATCAACAAGACAAAGTAACGGCAAAACAGCAAGACAAATGCAACATGCATGATAGTAAGACAGCAAGATACTAAGAGAAGACAGAACGACAGCAAGACCACAAGATAGTAAGACAACAAAACAACATAACAACAAGAACAAAGATCTCTAATGTTTTAGAATATATAATATATTACTGAAGAATAAAAAAAATCCGAAGAAAGATAGTAAAAGAAAGAGGTGAAAAAATGTAATGTATCTTTCAGAAAGCACATTAATGGTGAGAATGTTAAACACACACTGATGCGATAGATTCTAATTCTTTACATAGGGGATCCTTTGAATAGATATTAAAGAAGATAAACTAAAAAATCCTTTTTCGAGAAAATAATTCTTTGGGCTGCTGTATTAGTGTGCAGCGGCCAACAGGCAAAAAGG
This sequence comes from Palythoa grandiflora, assembly GCA_026546935.2. Classification (NCBI taxonomy): domain Eukaryota; kingdom Metazoa; phylum Cnidaria; class Anthozoa; order Zoantharia; family Sphenopidae; genus Palythoa; species Palythoa grandiflora. Next base: position 9,891 of record JAOCPT020523776.1, read on the forward strand.
ATAGACCAAAACGTGTTCAAATAATCTAGTTGAAACTTAATCCTGTTTAGATTTCAACGACTGAAAACGGTGAAAACAAATTAAGAAGTTAAAAACTTTTTGAATTTACCTGGATGTTTGAAATCGAAGCGTTCTTCAACAGTAACAAGAAAGATTACAAGCATCTGATATAAAAAGACCACCTAAAGTATAGCAATTAATTGTTCTTATATTTTTCGCCTTATTATATTGAAGTCCTGGAAAATTTGGGAAACTCATATAAGGCAATTTTATGTTCATTACAGCAGTAATCAATACCCTCATTTTTTTGCAGCATTAATAAACAGTTTTTAATGGCTTTCTAAGCCAAAATCTTTCTGTGTTATTTTTACCGCAGGAAAACAGCTGAATTTCAAGAAGAATGTTTTTTCCCCTTTTTGAATAGAAAACAACGTTTCTTTCGAGTGCTCCGAACAAACTCGATTCATCAAACATGAAAACTCGAAAGTGGGTTGAATAAATCTTGAATTAGTTCAGGTGTAATGAATCAGTGTAACCCTTTTTCTTTTAAGACATACAGATGTTTTTAGCTGTTGTCAGTTTTGTTAAAATATTCAAAGTGAGGTTTTCCTCTGAAATAACAACAACTGAGACAAAGCACAAAACAAAAAAATCAAGTCCGAAAAGAAAATTAATGTTTCAGTTATTTACATTACTAGAACATGGCTGCTGTTTTCTAAATTGCAGTTTTTGGAAAACTTCACTGATCACAATTTAGCCGATGATGCATTAAAGGGCCGAACTTCCTTAAATTATTTCGGGACTTTATTTGAAAATTTTCATGCCTTCAAAGATAACTAATGCTGCTGTTCATAGGTCATCTACTATTAATAAGCTTTTTTAGACCATCACCTTAAAAGATGTTTTTCCCCAATTCTAATTAGTTTGCCTTTTTTCAAAACGTGAAAACTAGAAGGGTATGCATGTAGGCAGGGGGGCAAGGGGTGCATATGTACCCTTCCCTTGTCCAAATGGTCTACCCAGAAAAAAATAATAAAATTTAAACTGAAATATGAAGAAAGTGTGACGAGATGGAAAAAAAAAATTTCGCGCCTTGGCAATTACTTAGCAAAGTTGAATAATTTCCTAAGTTGGAAATTGCTTGAATTTTTAACTTTGAATAAATTTGTTTCGATACTTTGAAAATGTTCTTTGCATATAATACAAAGTAATTTGAGCTGTCCATACGTGATCTTTACATTATCTGTTTTTGCTAATTTTTGCTATGAAAGCCTGCGCTTGTAAAGCAAAGAAACTAGTCACCAAAGTTCTGGCCTTAGGTTACACGATGAGATCCGCAAGTTAGGGGTATCGAATGGTCCCATTTCATTTAAAGGTGCCAGCCAGCAAAATTTGGACATTGATCGAATTGCTCGCAAAAATTACACGGGTGCTCGCTTGCTTGTGCTCGCAAAATTCTTGCAATTGCTTGCATGCTTAGATTCTAGTTAAGATGTGCTTCATTACTCAAAATTTTGTCAATCCTTCTTTGTAGTTATTTTTATATATATCAACGATAAATCAGTTTTCCTATTACTTGGTGCAAAACAACGTTTCCTATTAATAATATAGGGATTCCGTGAATTTGAAAATTTACAAAGTACTCGAATTGCTTTGTGCTTGCTATCTGTATTATACTTAAGTGCACGCTGCTAGCCTGAAGAAACTTGACAACTACTGCTCGTGCTCGCAAAAATATACACACTGCTCGTATGCTCACAATAGACGATTTTCGATATATTTTGGCGCGCGGTACTGGTAACATGAAACCGAGGGTCAGAGCTCAAGGGGAAAACCGCGGGAAAATTGCAGGCACGCGCGCGCC
>JAOCPT020523799.1:0-11752 GCA_026546935.2 Palythoa grandiflora
GCTATGGTCAAAAAGATCAACCCACGGTGTTTTGAAAATTTCCGACATTTTTCCGAATTTTGAACTATTTGTGTTTTCGCGGGAAAAGCAGAGCCGGACGAGCCGGACTGGTTCATGTATTTTTTTTAGTGAAACCGCTGAAGTGCTTGGGAGGTTGTGGGCGCACCTCCTTTTGACCCTTTTGATTTAGTGCTTTCCATTCAAGCGAGCGAAATGTGTGTGACCAGTTTAAATTTGTTAAACTAGAGTTTTTCATTCGCGTTGCGATTTATAACAAGCAGGTTCATTTTTAGTTTAATTTTCACACACATTTGCTTTGCCGCCGCTTTGCCGTATCGTAGTTTGCCGGGGTCAGTTTGATTCCCATCCAGCGCTGATTCCAGTGAATGAATGGCGTACACAAACGCCGAAAATAAAGTAGTTTTTGATTTCGATTTATATATCTTTGAAAATGATCGGTTGAGTAGAGTATTTCAAATTACCAATGTGAAGCTTAGCAAAAAACAACTTTGGCTTTAGGGCTAAGTTTTTTTTAAATCATCATTTTGCTATTCTTTACCCAGAATTAAGTTGTACTTAAAGGTCATTTTTATGTGACTTTATGCATTTTTATTTAGCTTTACGCTCGGCTACTTTACAAAACATCTTTTTAAGAAAAAAATCCATTCAGAGTGGTTGCACATGCTTTCAGAGGAAGATGAATACATTGAGGTTGCAAAATTGGTAAAGCTTTTTTCAAAAGTTTAGCCTCGATTAAAGATTCATTCCTCATTTCACACTATCTCGAGTACATTAACAATACTATATAATTTACTGTGATTGTTCCCGCTGTATTTCATGATAACTATAGTTATTTATACTCTTATATCTTTTATTTTTTGTTTGTTTGTTAGTTTGTTTTTCACTGCCTGCCTAGAATAGCCTTAGCTAACTGCGGCAGTGATAATATATGTAAATATTGAATTAATAGGAGTAAACATATTGTTGTTGTGATTCTGTAACTATTTACAGCCAAATACAAGACAAACAATATTCAGTTGTCTCAGTCATCTGAGATAGTTTGTTAGTAATTACAATTTGTTGAAACATTTTAGCTGTTCAAAGCAGAGCTTTCAAAACAATCCAGTGACTAGGATTTCAGCCAGTTATTTTTAATTTCACTGCTGGTTACTTAGTAATACTTTCTGTTGATATTGTGTATTTTTTAAAATATCAAATGTAAAAAGAATTTGTTATTGTAAGTTGTTGTCTTCACATTCACTTGTAGCCAACAAAAGATCCCCAGCTCAACTTGATACTGAGCCAGTAATTTATCCTGTTCATATTTTTAGACCGTCAACCACTAGAAGTCAGGAGAATACTGTTATGTAGCAACCCATTGTTTTGAAACAATCTGAAGCTCTGAAATTATGAATTTAACTGTTTATTGTCCTTTAACGATTTGACATATCTGATGTTTGTATGAATGTTTCTATAATGATCAGATCAAAAAGATCGCGACAGTCATCAAGCAGAAGGGTCAGCTTTGCAAGTAAAGACGAAGTTAAGTAAGTTGTATAAACAGGCACACAAAAAGATATACTCATCTGGTAAATCATTTTAAAAGTAAATAAGATCATTATTTTTGTAGTTGTTGCTGTAAAATCATTTGGACCACCACAAAAAACCCAATACTTGCTCAGTTTGAATATTAGCATATTTGACCAAGTAAGTGCCCACTAGCCTACGCCGCAGACACTCTATATCTACAGTATAGATAGTCTGCGTATTAGTGCACAATATGCCGTTTGAGTCGCAAGGATATATGTAGTCGTTTGTTATTGGCTTATTTCATACATTGGTGATGATTGGTTTATTTCTTATTTAAATTTTGAATTCTCAACGGTTTCAAATGTAATCGAATACCAGTCCATTGAAAGGTCACGTTCCAACTCATTTTCAAAATATGACTCCATAGATGATTCGGTTTTATTTTAAACCGTTATTTTTGACTGATATTTGATAGACATTTCGAATTATTCAGTACTAAAACTATTTTCCTTATCACGTTTTTAAGATTTTAACGGTTTCGTTTCTGTTTTTTCTTTCTCTGAACATGAGAATGGGGCCCCTGGGGCGAACTTGCTCTGTAATAGCTAGTGTGCAAAAATCTTGCCAAAAAACAACAGAAACACATGCTGAGCAGGCAAACAGATAGCATAAAAGTTTAGATTTTGCCGAGCGTATCGAAATTTTTTTCCAAAATTTGACGACAGAAACAACGATCAACTGGCGAATTGGATTTAATAAACAATTCAAATGAAATTCAGATTCTAAATTAAAACAACACACCAGAAATCTATTTTTCGCATATCATGATGGCAGGTTACACATTCTGGTAGGCCACTCACACGATGTGTATGAAATGGACCAATCATAAGCAACTACATATATCCTTGCCACTCAAACAGTATATTGTGCACTAATATGCAGACTGTCTATACCAGAGGTATAGAGTGTCTGCAGCACAGGCTAGTGCCCACCCCCTGTAGTAATAAATGTGGTTAAAGTTTTGGGGTAGGCTCTTACTCGAGCATGGGTGCTTATGTAGCAAAATTTCCATAATAATAGCACTCCAAAATATAACTCTGATGCATGATAATAGCTCTCTGAAATGTAACACAAAATTAATTTATAATCATAAAAGCTCTCCCAAAATGAAATACAAATGAAAAATTTACATGAATCACTCACTCGTTCAGATTCACTATCACTATTGAACAACATGCAACACAACCTGCCAAATAGTCAAGTTTCAATCATCAAAAAGGTCACATTGCTTTCAGAAATGAAGCTTTACCCATTTGCAACAATTATTTTCAAGTCTTTTTCACCTTGAACGTGTTTGATGTTTGCATGATTTTTAAAAGAAAACTACTTTACTGCTACCTCAAAGCAATCATTCACATTTTCTGAAAAATCTTGAGCCCACAATCTTCTGTATAGAAGTAGTTTGACTCAGCCTGGACCCAGGCTTCTGAATGGCAGCCATTTTTCGATCACATTGGAACTTGTCTTTGCTACAGTTTCTCCAAAGCTTTATTTTGGTTTTCCATAGTTTTCAAAGGGTTTTAGTAATTTAGAATGCAGATAAAAGTATTCAATAATAAAGGAATATATACTGCAAATTCCTGAAAAAGTTCAAGATTTTGACCATGATTTTCATAGCAGTTACCTCAATTCAAACACACATGTGCAAGAACTTTTGTTCGAAAAGGGGGTGGGCACTTACTGTCCAGAGAAATATTACTCGAAAAGGGGGTGGGCACTTACTGTCCAGAGTAATGTTACTCGAAAAGGGGTTGGGCACTTACTCAGTCAAGTACAGTACTTTCTTCCAAAAAGTGCTGTATAATATCAATTAGATACAATTCAAGTTTTGATGAGCACTGTGATGATGGGAGTGTAAGGGTTTGCTGTTTAGCAGTTTGGGGCTATCAGTTTCTTGTGATTTTGTGAAAATTTTGCAGTGTTGTGGTTTTTCCTTAATTTGATGAATTTAAATGTGGTTTTTATGTTTTTATTGTGTAGTTTTGCAGACTTGCAAACTCCCCCTCTAACAAGTTCTCTTACACGTAGACTCTTGACAGTGTTTCTCTTATTTTTGATTTCATAAGCTAAGATTTGAGTTCAGTATGAGATAAAAGAATGAAACAATGGTTATTTCTAAAATAATACCCTCATGTAGGAACAAAATTAAAAAGCAAGGTTTTATAGTAATCAAGTGCTGAGCTAAAGTGAACCTGAGTGTTTTTTTTAAATTAACCAGTTATTTGAGTCCTGGAAGAGTCCTTGAAAATTGTTTCCAAAAAAGGGTAAACATTGTTACACATTAACTACTGTAACCTCACGAAAAACAATTATTCCTGTAGCTTTGTTAGATTTCACAAGATTGGTGGGTGCAGAAGTAAAAAAAATTAAAATATACAAATGTGAAGTTTTTCATTTCAAAGTCCCCTTAGCATTATTTTTGGCAACTAACCATTATTTTCACATATTTACAGGGAATTCCGTGTGGAAGAATGGGATTCAATCTTTAACAAGGATAGTGACAAAGTTAAAACGTGTAAGTAGTAATTAACAAATTATTGGGCTGATAGTGTAATTATTATAATTAAACATTTTATGGAGTTGTGTTTTTTGTTCTTAAAAGTTGTTTGGTACAAAGGAAACGTTATGTCTCAGCTTCCTCCATAAAGGGAGTACACAGTATTAATTAAAACTAGTCTGAATTAAACAAAGTATGTACAAAAACTTTGCATGTACCGGTAAGTAAATTTATTGGGAAAAATCATTTTGCAGCTGTAAGGCTGACTTCATGAATATGACCCAAACCTTCACGAAGTTTAGAAGTAATGAAATAATATATACCTGCATTTGAATTTTTATGAAGGCTCCTTATGTCCATAACCATTGTACTGTTTAAACAAGAAAATAGAACCCCACAAACAGCTTGTATCTCTACTTTTTAAATGAAGCTGTAACCTGAGTAGATAGCGAAGCTATGTACTATAAGTAGGGGTAAACCACTTGTAGCTATGGTAGCGAAAACCTCTCAACTTATGAATATCACTTTATTTTTACTATAATGACAGGGCAGGAAACTTGGGCCATCCGAACGTCTGGGACGGGAAACTTTTCCGTTCGGACAAGGAAAAACGTGATTCCAGTTGTCCGAATGGACGACTGGACGACTGTAGAGGTCCAACTTAAAAAAAGTCAAGAAACTATACTTACCTGTTTTCTTTGGATATATAATATAATATTCTTTCCGTAATTAACCCTTTGAGCAGTGACTAAAACAAATGTATCAAGAGATATGTTTTTCCAATTTGTGGAGTTCTGTTCGTTTTAATTCTACGAGCTAAAATGAAATACGAAGTTTATATATTACCCTTTAGTATTGTTGTGGTTGTCTATTTTTGGACAAGTAGTTTTATGGTTCGGACAAGCAAAATACACATTGTACTTGTCCCAAGGGACAAGTGAATTGAAAAGAAAGTTTCTTACCCTGACTTAACCTACCCGCCAAAATTGCGTCTGACGCCAAAATTGCGTCTGAAACTGTGATAAGGTCTATTATATAACGCGCGCTGGATAGTTGAGCAGCTGTATCCTAAAGTAAGAAATTTATTATAAATCTCCTTGCTTATCTGTTCTTTAAAGTAATGCTGTTAAACATGTGTGTAATCTTGTGACTTGTTCTTCCTTCAGACCGGAATCTCGGCCAATAACCCAAGTACAACAGTGAGTTAAGAAACTAACAAAATAAGAGTTCCTTATTTAGTTAAGTGAATTAATAATAACTTCTAAAGTTTCGTTTATTTCATTTCTTTAACTATAAACCGACTCATGGAAATTGTTCCTCCAAGAATAAAACACCAACTTGATTATTTAAAATCTCGATTCATCAGTCATTCGAAGTTTTTAAATTTCAGCTGAAAATTTGGATATTGAATCTAGCCTCGGTTCAAATATTGAAACTTCATTGGACTATGAAATCATGCAATCCTAATATGGGTTGTGTCATGCAGAGCGCCGCGCAAGGGACGTAATCGTGACAATTTGGTTCACACTTGAATGATTATGGATACAGTCGATCGACACCAATAACAAGCGTCATAATCGTAATTTCCCCCGCAAATTTTTGCCGTGCGACGGCGCCCGAATTAACCATTAGTCTTTAATCCAATCAAATTTTAGTATTCAAATCGAGGCTAAATTTAAGAATTGGAATTTTGAACTGAAATATGAGAATTTCAAACGACCAGTGAATTGAGATTTTAAATAACCAAGTTTATGTTATTTTCTTAGAGGAAATTCGCTTGAACTGTTTTGCTGTAACAAGTTGATATTGTTTATTTTTAGGAAGTTAATTAGCTAATTTTTTCGAAACACAACCCCTTTGGGTCGTTTCTTAAAATAAAGCCGTATTTACGACCGACCTACGGTTTACACATGGTCTCGCTAATGGTGACTAAAATGCAGTATTTACTGAACGCGATTAAGCCATGTGTTTTATAGGAGGGTTCAGCATCTCTCGCGCCTCTCACATCTATGATTTGAGATCAACTCCCGACTCCTAGGGTATTTTCTCCTAAGCAAAATCGACTCCCTGTTTATTTCATCTAGCTGTGCTGTGCTCCGAGTTTGTGCATGGACCGTAGAGTGATTGCAGTTGCGTATTTGTCTGTAACCCTTGTCTGATTCATCAGTAAATGTGTTGCGTGTAGAGTTTCTCTGATTTCTAGATGCACACGAACGCGTAAGAACGACAACATTTTAACCTAATTAAAGTTTTATTTCGCACAAAAAACGAAGATTAGGAATGGAGTGGTAAAGTCCGAGAAAGCCGTCATGTATGTAATTTTGTAGCGAATTTTACAGCGAAATTTGTAAAGTAAGAAATTTTAAGATTTCGAAAAAAAATTTATCGTGTTCTTAAAAATTCCTAAACCTTTTTATGAGGTGCCAGTTGTCGCTTTGATTGACCTTTTTCACAACAGAACTTGCAGCAGAACATAGTTTAAATCTGCTTCAGTCCTGTTGCTCTCTTAGCCTGTGTTTAAACAAGGTCTACACTCTGTTTTGGATAAATCATGTTTAAATACTGATAGATATTTTCATCTTAAACCCAATTTAGAGGTTGATTATCAAACGCACTGTTTAAACTTTGTCTTGATAACCGCACTGAGGGTTTTTCAGAGCATTCAACTGAGCCTCTTGATGTGATATTATACAACGTATTCATCATCTGTTGTATATTGTCCCCAGGCCCCAGAGTATGAGAAACAAGAACCACACGCCCATCAAGCCCAAACGGTCCGTGAAACCCAAAACACGTAACGACACTATAGATTGGTTTCAAGAGGAAGAGCTGCCAAAAAAGATATGCTACCACAATGGCGAGATACTACCCTACTTTCACGGTAACTCATCACTTATCAACTCTCAGTCTTATAATCTTACAAACAGCCAAATAGCTGTTTAGTAGTGGTAGCAGTCGCAGCAGTAGTTGTAGCAGCAGTAGCAGTCGCAGTAGTGGTAGTGGAAGTAATAAAAGCAGTAGTACTATTAGCAGCTGTAGTAGTAGTTGTAGTAACGGTAGTAGCAGTAATAGTAGTAGTAGCAGTAGTAGGTGTGGTAGTAATAGCAGTTGCAGTAGTAGTAGTTGCAATAGTAGTCGCAGTAGATGTAGTCGTAGTAGTATTAGAAGTAGTAACAAAAGCAGTGGTACTATTAATAGCAGGGTCAGTAGCAGTACTAGAGTAGAGTGGTACTAGTAGTTGTAGTAGTAGTAGTAGTAGTAGTAGTAGTAGTAGTAGTAGTAGTAGTAATGGTGGTGGTAGTAGTAGTAGTAGTAATAGTAATAGTAGATGTGGTAGTAGTAGTAGTAGTAGTAGTAGTAGTAGTAGTAGTAGAAGTGGTAGTAGTAGTAGTAGTATAGCAGTAGCAGCAGCAGCAGCAGCAACAGCTGAAAGCTGATAGTTTCAGTTAGATTAAGACTGTATACTTTTATATCAAGTTCTCGGATAACAAAACCCGAATAACGTGTTACATTTCTTACTTTCACCATAACTGACGAGATCTACGTGCTACTTTATCTCTTGTAGTTCTATTTCAGTACAGAACAAAATAACACTATTAATACCTTTTTTGTTTATTCACAGGAATTATTTCCAGACAAGAAGCGGAACGATTGTTGTTAAGTAAAACAGAGGGAACATTTCTAGTGCGAGTTAGTGAGCGTGTTTGGGGCTACACCATCACATATCGCGCCCCAGAGCGTTGCAAGCACTATCTTATTGACACAAGTGAAAACACATATCAGTTCTTTGGACATAATCAAATAGCTCACGCATCGTTACACGATTTGGTAGAATTCCATCGCAACAGACCTATATCTGGAGTAGGGCAAGAACTTCTGAAAATCCCATGCGGACAAAGTGTCGACCCTCCCGATTATCAGGATCTTTTGGAGAGGGAATCATATTCAACTCACCTTTGATTTTTTTCACAAATTAATCCCGTCAGGAAATGAATGCGAAATTCGGGCGTAAACGCTTGTTTAAAAATATAGAATTTATTTTAAATTTGCCTGTGGTACTGCCGCATCAGGCAAGCAACTGCTCAAGTTTGTTGCGCGGTTTATAGGGAACAAGAGAATGTAGTGTTAAACACTGTGGATAAAAGATTTGTGCCAATACCGAAGTTCGTGCGCAATGTTTCTTGATGACTATAGATGAATCTTTGTTTTGAATCTTGACATTATTTGCTTCATTAACATACGTACTTCTCTTTCTATTCCAGATACAAATTGAGAAATTTTTATTATTAAAACAGCTTTCAAAAATAAGCTCTACTGCAAATTTAGTATCACCCAACGCGTGGACTGATGCAAATCCTGCGTTTTAATTGACTACGCTACTAGAGGACTATTACTGAGTAGCAAAATTCGCCGGTTTTGAAAACCTACCAAAATAATGGCGACCTCTTCGTGTTTTGTGGAAATTTCAAACGAGTTTTTAGATAATTTACTGTATAATTTCATCCCAGAAAAGGCCAAAAGGGCAACAAAGTACGGGATGAAAATCTTTAATAGTAAGTTCTGTTGTTGTTTTTATTGTTACAAGACAAAACCACAAACTTTGTTTATGAATTAGAATTAAATCAAGCTTTACTTTTTTCGGTAAGTCTTTTCTATACATTGTCACTTTTTTTGTTATGGAGTGGTCTGCAAGCCAAATAGAATTTAATTCTACAAGAGATTGAGAGTTAAGGCCCCGTCCACACTTATCCGGATATTTTCGAAAACGGAGATTTTTTTTCCGTTTTAGCCTTCCGTCCACAAGTATACGGCCTTTTCGATCACCTGGCTTCAGCGTATTCGTGTGGATGGGCGAATACGATTTGAAAACGCCAAGTGTGGACGCGTATTTTTTTGAAAACGGAGAAAAAATCTCCGCTTTTAAAAATATCCGGATACGTGTAGACAGGGCCTAAGTGAATATCTCAATGTTTTACGCTGCTGTCAGGCGAGAGGACGGCATTGAGTTCAAAGTTTGGCGCAATCGAGCGTGACACTTTCTTTCGATTTATTCCCAAATAAGTATTTGTTTAACTTGCATTTGCTAACTTTATCATTGCCTTTTCTCTCCGACTAGTTGGGTGATACTAAAACAATCAGAACCTTCGTCCTCACGAGCCACGGGTCAATATACCATTCGGCTACGGGTCAAATTCTTAATGGCATCGATATGTTGAATACTGTTCCTGTTATACCTTTTTAAAAAACAAAAAATTTACAGAGAATTTAAGAACTCGTTAATGGTTTTGCCTTCAGTTGTTTTGTGTTTTTAGGGTATCGTTATCTTTCTTTAAACTTCGTTTATTGAAACGAAAGTTTTGTCGCTAGCCTTACTTTCTTTACCTTTCTCAAGTTTTAAATTCGTTTTTTTAAAATTTTGTTTTTTTTCCACCTAAAGTCGCATGCAAACGAGCAGCATGTAAACAAGGACATCAGCGCAGAATCACCTATTGGTGAGGAAAGCTAGTTGTTTATATGAATATAATAGGGTTTCTAACCATATTACTCAAATTTCGTCGGAAAAAGCAATGGATCTGGCTTTCATTTAGCCGTTTGAAATTTAACCAGCGAAAAAAAGCTTAATACACTTAACATAAATTGCAGGATACTTGTTTCAGCATATAACACGGGACAGGATTTTTCGAAAATCTGGAGTCCATTTTTTAGCCCGTGGGTTTTTTTTGATTTGCTTAGTTAATGATCCAAGTAAGAAGTAGGCAGTCTTCTATTTTTCTCCGTTATTTTTATTTTTCCGCATTTGGTAAAATTTTAGATTATAGTACTAAAAATACATCAGCCTTCAAGCTAAAATGTAATGCACAAAACTTCATTTTAAAGCAGTGTTTCTTTTGTAGACTAAAAAATTTCATCGTGCGACTGAAACCAAAGTCAAGAAATCCTTCAAATTTTCTATGTCCCCATATAGAATTTTTTTTAAATTGAAAAGTTTTCACTAAATGAGAGTCCGTGAGTGAGTGAATAAGGAAAAGATGGCAGATTTTTAGCCAATTAGGCAACCTTTTAAAAGATATTGCAACTGGTATTTTTTGCATTTCACTGCCGTTTAGCTGCCTACCTTTTTATTCGGATCTTTATTTCTAAGTAATTTTATTTTAAGAAAATAAAGTAAATTACGATACTCGTCCAGAGTCCTTGAGACAGGTTTTCGTTGATTAGTATTTAGCGTAGAACTCGATGGACCCAGTAATTTGTAATGGTGTCTAGTAAATACCATAGAGACACATTCGATCTATATGTGATTATTTTGTGAAAATTGAGAACCCGAAAAAAGAAATACTTTTAGCACTCAGTGCAACTCCAACTGTTTTGACTTTTTTTCACTTATTTGAATGTTAATTCAGTTTTTTTAATCACTCCATGAAACGTTTCTCGACATTCCATAAAATGCTGGCTTTTATCATTATTTCTCTTATTAAGCTGAAACTCTAAAATGCTAGAGGAAGGTTTCGAGGTGCCGTCTTTTCTTGTGATTTATTTCATTTTCAAAGAAAATATATAAAATATTGAAAAAAAAAACATTTTTTGTTGACCATGCAGATATAAGATATACTCAACTTCAAATGTTGAATTTGGTTGACCTGCCACGGAAGTAAAACTAAGTCTCTCGGTTGTAGTTCAGAGCTCGTACTCTTGAAGTTCTGAAATTGTATGACTTTCCATGTCTTTTTCCAAGATCTCTGACAATATTTCATGATCTTGCGCTGTTAAATCCTTTCCCAAAATACACGCTTATTTTTATAAGAACCAGTAAATGTTTTCGAGGGTCATTGTTCTTAATTTTTTGGCGACTTCAGCCTCAATTTGTTCTTAAAATTGTTCTTATTTCTGTGAGCGGTTTTTATTGAAAAAAAAATAAAACAAGGTATTGGAAAATGAAACTCCTTGCACCACTCATGTATTGTAAGTCTGAATTTAGAGGCTAAATATCTTCATTGTTTGTTGATCAGTCTTTACACTGAATCTTTTTATGTTTTACTCGGAAATCATTGTGTCCCAAGTGCTATTCCATTAGAAATTTAAGCAGTTTCCGTCAGTGTCTTTTTAGTAGATATTAATAATTATTAATCTTAAAATAAGAATTGATTTATACTTTTTACACGTAAACTCTTATAAAGATACATTTTGATCATTTGGTGAATTACCTATTTTTTTCGTATTTTGCCTAATTTGATAGACCAATTTACAGTTCCCGAAAGGTAACCAAGCTTCTACATGAAGCCAAGGCAAAGGTTGACCTGGCACAGTTAGGGAAGTGGAAACAATATACATGCTAATAATTTTCTTTTTTTATGATGCCTCGGTTTCATGTAGAGGCTTGGTTACCTTCCAGGAACTGTGAAATGGTCTATTCTCCTCTACCATTATTTTATTGGGCTTTCACCTACTTGGAGCATTGCTCTGTCGTGACTGTCCCACACTGAGTTTTTTTCTTCACTGTTGTTATTTTTGGGTTTTTTCTTCTTTTTCTTTTACCAATTTACATCGTTTGTGTATTCAGTGAAAGTTGAATAAATAAACAAATAAATAAATCATCATCATCATCATCAATCCAGTTTTGATCCGGTTTTATCCCCGTAAACGAGGGTGGCCGGATTTACCCCACTC
>JAOCPT020523844.1:0-11752 GCA_026546935.2 Palythoa grandiflora
AGTACATTGTTTGACTGAATATGTTGAGATTATTCCTTTTTTAGTATTACCTAAAATTGCGATAACATGCACTTCTTCAGCATTACGTAGAAGGAAGAATTGTCCGTTGAAAAAGCAGGAGACTAAATTTAAGTTACATGATTCTTCCAACCGGATTGTAAAGGCGGTTCCTGATAGCGATTCACGGTTTTATTTTGAACATTAACGGATCACAATATGATAGTTTTTGTATAACTACGAAGCACGGACTTAGATTTAAAGCAGTAACTAACCAATCGCTGTTGCGGTTTCGTTTGTGAAAGCCTTTTTTTCTTCTGCAGCTGATTGGCCTGTTATTTCCCGTTCCGTAAGAATCTCTTCAGTCGTATTATTCACGAGAACATCGGTATTCCTGCACTCTTGGGGCGTAGGCTTGCTTAAGACGTTCTCGTGATCTCCACACACTGTGTGGGTAACAACTAAAACTGTGTTGTTTTCTTCCGGAACAAGCTGAATTTCATCTTCTCTTGCTTTTACAAAAAGCGTAGTATCACTTATTTGGGATGGAAAAGACACCTAGGATTGAACGACGACAAGTTAATGCACTATTTAGCAGAGAGCGAATTTTCATTACACTTGTTTTATTTTATAAGAAAAATTTTGTAAAAAAACGTAAAAATTCTTTAATCTCCAAGACATTAAGACTTCATTCGTACTGTACGGTATAGGTTTCCGTGTAGGTACGGTAGTTGTTCCGTTCTTGCATTGTCTGGCATCATCAGCGACGCACCGCTGGCATGTCCTAGCATTGTCTGGGATCATCGGTGACGCACTGGTGACATGTCCCATCACTGTCTGGGATCATCAGTGACGCACCGGTGACATGTCCCAGCATTGTCTGGGATCATCGGTAATGCACCGGTGACATGTCCCAGCATTGTCTGGGATCATCGGTGACGCACCAATGGTATATCCCAGCATTGTCTGGTATAATCAGCGACGCACCAGTGGCATATACCAGCATTGTCTGGGATCATCGACGACGCACCGGTGGCATGTCCCAGTATTGTCTGGGATCATCGACGACGCACCAGTGGCATGTCCCAGTATTGTTTGGGATCATCGACGACGCACCGGTGGCATGGCCCTGGTATTGTCTGTGATCATCGACGACGCACCGGTGGCATGTCCCAGTATTGTCTGGGATCATCGACAATGTACCGTCGGCATGTCTTAGCACTGTCCGTGTGAGGTCAACCTTCGCCTGAGTTTTATGTAAAATATTTTTCAGGAACTGTGAAATGGTCTGTAGCATTATTAGCTAAAGTCTCTAAAAATTGGACAAAATTTTCAATAAATACAGAAAGTGGTAATTGAAGCGAAACTCTGTACTTACTTGGTCTTCTTGACAGACAAACACTATGCTTGCATGTTTCTCAACATCATTGATGACATTGGATGTATTTGTCTCCTTTTGACTGTCTTTCTCAGTGTATGGAACGATGTCGTTTCTATGGGTCTCTTCACTTTCAACAATTGGACATGAATCACTAATGTGCCGAATAATGCTACAAAGTAGGTCTGAAACAGCTTTTGCCGCGTCGGTTTCGTTTGTGAAATCCTTTTTTTCTATTGCACTGATATTTTTTACGAGAACATCGGTTTTCCTGCATTCTTGGGGAGCAGATTTGCTTACGACTTTCACGTGATCTCCACACACTGTGTGGGTTTTTTCAACTAAAACTGCGTTGTTTTCTTCCGGAACAGGCTGAATTTCATCTTCTCTTGCTTTTATAAGAGCATCATCTGAACACTTTTTATGAAATATTACCGTAGTACCACTTATTTGCGATGGAAGAGACACCTAGGATTGCGGATAAACGACGACAAGTTAATGCACTATTTAGCAGTGAGCGAATTTTTATTACACTCGTTTTATTTTATAGGAGAAATTTTGTAAAAAAAAACAACAACGTAACGATTCTTTAATCTCCGAGAAACTAAGACGTCATTCGCACTGTACGGTAATGTTTTCCGTGTAGGTACGCACCGGCGACATGTCCCGGCATTTGCTGAGACTATCAATGACCTACCGGTGACATGTCCCAGCACTGTCTGGGATCATCGACGACACACTGGTGGCATGTGCCAGCACTGTCTGGGATCATCGACGATGTACCGGCGGTACGTCCCAGCACTGTCAGCGGTTCGTTACGGTTACGTGGAAACTAATCTTTACAAACAAGCCTCTACATAAATCGGAGGCGAAGGTGACCTGGTACAGTTAGAGAGGTAGAAATAATTATAATAAGAATGCAACATATAAGCATGTATATCATTTCTACTTCTTTAACTGTGTGAAGTCAACCCTCGGCTCAGTTTCATGTAGAAGCTTGGTTATCTTTCAGGAACTAAGAAATGGTCTATTGCATTATTTAGCTAAAGTTTCTATAAATTGCAAAAAAAAAAACCTTTTCAATAAATACAGAAAGTAGTAATTGAAGCAAAACTGTGCCAAAACTGCAAAATCGATTCAAAAGAGTA
This sequence comes from Palythoa grandiflora, assembly GCA_026546935.2. Classification (NCBI taxonomy): domain Eukaryota; kingdom Metazoa; phylum Cnidaria; class Anthozoa; order Zoantharia; family Sphenopidae; genus Palythoa; species Palythoa grandiflora. The sequence continues at coordinate 2,524 of JAOCPT020523844.1, forward strand.
TTTGTCTAAGTCCCGCTAAAACCTATAAAATTTGCAAAAATTACAAAAAATCGAATAATTCAAGTTACATACATTCAGGTCCTGGTATAAAAAATGTAAAAACTGCGATATTTGCTAAATTTACAAAAGTTGCGGCTTTTACCGAAGCTCGCTGATCAAAAACTGGGAATCCATGACTTTCTAACAAAAAATGCAAAATCTGCGACATTTGCAAAGCTTTCAATTTTTAGCCGAGGCACTGCAAAGTTTGCAAAAACAGTCAACATTACAATAAGTACAAAAACTGCAAATTTACTGAAAGCTCTGCAAAAACTGCAATGTTTACAAAAATTGCATATTTCAGCAAAGCTCTGCAAAAATTGTAGTGTTTCAATTTGCTTTTTTCGAAGTTCTACAACAATGTTTACAATTACTGCAAAATATTTGATAAAAATTGCAAAAAACGCACACTTTAGTGAAGCTCTGAAAAATACAACTAAAAATATTCAAATTAGATTTCATTCAAGTAAGCCTACTATAAAAATTTTAAAAAAATGCAATTTTGCAAACATTGCAAATTTTAGCTAAGCTCTGCAGAACCTGTGACATGTTCAAATTAGCTTTTATTCAAGTTCAGCTACAAATGCAACGAAAAATGCAAACTTTGTAAAAATTACAAAAATTGCAAATTTTAGCGATGCTCTATAAAAACTGCAAATCCAAGGCATCCTAAAAATGTGCAAAAATGGAAAAAAATGCGAAATGTTTTTAGCCGCGAATCACTGTAAAATCTACAAAAACTGCCAAAATTGCATAAGCTATAAGAATTACAAAAAAATACAAAAACTTAATTTTAGCAAAGATCTGCAAAAACTGCATGGGATTTATTCAAAATAGAATCCATGTACGGCCTGCTACAAAAATTGCATAGTTTCCAAAAATTGCAAAAGTTATAAAAATTGCATATTTTATCAGATTTGAATTAAAATATAAGGGAGGACCGAAGAATATTAAGATAAGAGAAAATTTAATTATTTTCTTGTCTACGCATAGTTGCAAAAACGGGCTACTAGCTTAAGTATTTTGCATTTGTAAAAAAAACAACAGCAGTTAGAACAACGGAAAAATCATTACTTTAAAAACCGTTCTATATCTATAAAATACCAAGCAATTTCTGATAGCGATTTCTTTTCATGTTTTTTTTTCAAATCAAACTAAAACGAAGAACAAAAAAAAATTGTGTCAAACAATTTTTCGTTTGGCATCTAGTTTGGTATCGTTATGTACTAAATATCTGCGGCGGCACATCAGGCATCAAGTATAACTATAAACTTTGAGACTAAAATGTTTTTAATAAAAAAACCTGATCATTTTACCTTCATATCGTCTTTTGGTGGAATAGAGACTTCCAAAAGATCTTTGACGTCTGACACGGCGGACAAAGAGTTGCTTCCTTGTAAATTAGACTGCGAAATGTCTTCTTCGGAAGCTTCCAAGGCTTCATTCGCTGGTTTCTTTTCTTGGCAATCTTTATTTCTGTAGTACCATACGGCACATCCGGCAAAGCAACACGCCACAGCAGCACCAACAATGACAAATTTTGTCCTTGATGAAAATTCATCGTAAAACTTGAATACGGTTTGAAACACCATTTCCTTAGGGAAAGGTGTTTCAAACCGCTTTGGCTAGGAAACTTATTTCACAGTGTTCAGTTTGGGTTGAGTCAAAACTAAACTATGTTGAAATTTATAAACTTCTTATAATACAGCAACTGTAAAAACCCGAAATTATCACTAACAGTTCACTTTCGTTTACTTCGAATCCTGAAATGCGTCCAATGCAAGAATTTTTTCCAAGACAAGGAATTCATCATTTAGTAATGACGTAACAAACGCTAATAGCGCGCGCGCGCGCTAATAATTAGCTACAGTGTTACATGTACTGGTGCGTCAGGAATAAAAATCCGCGCTGCTACTTAAAAGTGTCGTCTTAACTTGTTGAATGCCGAATTTCGATTGGTGATCAAGACTAAAATACTTTTCATGCTATTTGATCACAGACTGTGTGCCGTTTCAAATTGAAATGAACGTACTTCGAATTTTATTGCTAAACTCATTTAAACGCAGAGCTGTGTTAATGCCCTTAACGGGAATAACGCACGCTTAAAACCCCTAGCTTTTAATACAAAAATATTTAAGTTCGTGAATTGCACGTAGTCATACCATGCCTGAATAAAACGGAATAAATGATTCCTATGATATCAACCAAACGTAAATATGACCATTTCCAGCAGCTGTGATGGCCGAGTGGTTAAGGCGTTGGACTCGAAATCCAATGGGGTCTCCCCGCGCAGTATCGAACCCTGCTCGCAGCGTCATAATTTTCCCATTTTGGCAACCGATGCGAATGTTGGAACCATTCCATAATAATAATAAAAATATATAAACAAAAAACTTGAACACATTTTAACAAATTTTTTCAGCAGTAATTATTGACCGTTTAAATGTGCATTTTAAGACTTTTTAGATGATATGCGCAATCTATTCCGTTTTAAAACGAACATTTACAAAACGGAAAAAAAAACACATCAAGTGGAGTGTACCCCTAATGTAGCAATGTGTCGAGTCGTAGTCTCACCTCGATATTTCACACTTTTTATTTAAAATGGGAATATTTTAGTTTCAGTTTAGAATTAAAGAAAACGATTTAGGAACGCGTAGCTGTGATGGCCGAGTAGTTAAGGCGTCGGATTTGAAATCCAATGGGATCTCCAAGCGCAGCTTCGAACCCTGCTCGCAGCGTTCCATTTTTCTCTTTTGTGAAAGTCATGCACGGGATATAATATACTGGTTTCTTGCATAAATGTGAATAAAATCCCTGCAAAACGATCGCGTGAAGCCTGTGACGTGAAGAGGGGTGTGTACCCATCTGAAATTAACTATTCATGCCTTTAGCTTGGAGGACATAGTGGTCCTTGACAGAGACGAGCAGTGGCACAGGAGGGGAGTCAAAAAGACTATTCTGTGATTTTGTCGGGTTTTTTAGAGAACGTAAAAAATCTAAAGTTTAATTTTAATTCCAAATTTTTAGTATAGTTCGAAAGCCATCGCTATAAGCTTTAATTTGATATATGGGTTTAGGTATCTACGGATTAAAACAGACGTACTATTTCGTTATGACGCAAAACACCCCTGAAGGTATACTGTAACCTTAAAACAGTTAAAAAGTTATTTCATAAACGGCTAAAACGATCACGCCGCGAGCAGGGTTTGAACCTGCGCGGGGAGACCCCATTGGATTTCAAGTCCAACGCCTTAACCACTCGGCCATCACAGCTACGCGTTTTTCAAAATTTTACTTCACCTTAGAAGTATCACCGATATTTAGTGAGAGGTTTTCTTTTTAGAGCACAGTTAAATTTTCTGAAAAAGAAAGCCGGGATGTCTAACTTCTTACATGGTTACAAATCGTCCATTACATCTGAGCTTCACAATCATTTTGCAAAGATTTTATTCAGAGTTATGCTGGAAACAAACATATTACCGCTCTCATTGAATTTCATAAAACACAAAAATGGAACGCTGCGAGCAGGGTTCGAACCTGCGCGGGGAGACCCATTGGATTTCAAGTCCAACGCCTTAACAACTCGGCCATCACAGCTACACGGTTACACCGCGCTTACAATAACTCTAAGTTCAGAAGTTATTAGCTTTGTTACTTACAAAATTTATAAGGTAACGCATTCACCTCTACTGATCAGTTGTGTCATTTGCCAAGTACGCTGTAAGTGAACCTACACGGAAGATTCCATTCGATCGCGATTTCAACTCAACACCTTAAAGACTCGGTCATCACAGGTGTTCAGCACACATTTACGCTCAAATTACGAATATTTTTTAAGTTCAAAGGCAGAATGTAAGACCTCCGCTTTAGTGGAAAATTCCTCTAAGATATCGTATTCGTTTTATATCAGCCTTTTTTTTTAAAAAAAATGGCACACTTGCGTCGCTGTATTAGTAGCCAATGAACAGTTAAACTGGTAGTTTATATCATGCATGTTCGGGGGTTGAAAGCATAAATTATTTCTGGTGAAAATTTCATTGCCATTTTTTTCTCCATAATTCATTATTCATTTTCCCAAATTTCGGATAATTCATTATTTTTTATCATTTATTCTTTATTTTGTTATTGCTAAAGGATTTCATACAATAATTCTTTACTCCAAGTTAATAGACCAGTTTCCATATATTAGAATTCTAACTTGGATTTGAGGCTTAGAGGAATAAAATAATAGAAATAAATTATTCTTTCCATAATTCTTACTGAGATTTCTTTTATTAATTATATATTTTTTTAAGCCTCGGACCCAGTTAATCTATTTTGGACGTTGTTCCGTCCTTATTATATTCACCTTCAAGTCCCCTGAATCATGTACAAATTCTGGAGCTTTGCTTTGAAGTTGTTCTTAATATTTTACGCTATTTGAATTCAATGTTGCCATTAACGTGTACGTTTTTAATCAAATATGAAGGTAACTAATTTTCCAAGATGAACAATTGGTTGCTTTGTTGTCTTTGGGAAGGCATTCTATTAACGTCACTTTCGTAACCACGTAACTTCCATTAGCCCGAGAGCCGCTATTTTAATTTATGAATAAGAGTCTGACTTTCATGCAGCCAATGGTATAAATAGAGAAGTAAAACTAGTCTTCTACGTTTACGGTTAACCTATTGATACAAGGAAAACATTTTTAAATAACTTGCGTAAAATATTTCAATTAGACAATCCTAACAATTTAAAATTTACATCAGCCAGCTGGTATGTCATGGCTTCTTTACGAATGGAGTGTTTTGCAGGTAAGAATGGTCAAGTTCTTTTTTTTCAAAGTTGTATGCAGCAATAACTATTAGAAATAATCGGCTATCAGATTGATTTCAAAGTCCGGCCGAATAAGATGATGATAACGGATCAGGCAAATTTACCGCGTGATCGACTTTGGAAGTTATTAGGAATATCCTGTACCTTTTTATTTTTACCAACAGTACGTTTACGATTTTAAACTAGCGTAACTCAATCAATTGCAGTTATTCAGTATATACGTATGGTTATTTAAAGTATACCCGTGCTTTTAACTGTATATCTGTAAATGATGACATTTGTACAGACATCAACTGAACTTAGCAAATAGTCTAAAAATATTAGATTTGTCCTTCATTTGATCTAGTTAATCCAAAGATGAGAAAATGTATTCTTTTATTACGTGTGAGCTCTATATAGTAATATTTAGCGTAAACGTGGGGAACTAAAGAACTTTCATTTGTTGGACAAAATCATGAGAAAAGCCACCAGTAAGGAATCCAACGGTAAGAAATCCTGTCACCATATACATATAAAATTGAAATTTCTGTTTTCCTAAGATGTCTGTCCTCAAACGGTGCCATTGGTGACTTTAAAAAATAGAAGTGTTTTCCAGGCTTCGATACTAACAGAAATATCTTTGGAAATTAAAGAAGTTGTTGTTGTGAATTTAGGAGAGATTTAATTCTCAATTTGTTCCAGTGGCTGGTATTAACACAATCGCTCATTAATGAAGAAAGTTAATAACGCGTCGCTGGTGCTTTTACGTGGATCCTAACTCGACTGCGATTTGTATGAGTATTTATAGACTTGGCGAAAGATTTTTGTTATATACAGTTTGTCCTCAACAAGCGCGATTGAACGAAACTGAAACCTTAATTGTACGCAGAACCTGAATTCATGGAACCTTTGTGTAGGGCCTCCATTGATAACAGTGTATAATTTTAATGCTGTTCAAAGGAGTAGCCTATTGAAGTAAAGGTATCTACACCCTTTTTTGATAAGAACCAGTAAATTATGCCGAGCCTCATTGTTCTTAACTTTTTGGCGATTCAATGTTCAGCTGCAATTTGTTCTTAATTTGTTCTTATTTCTCTGAGCGGTTTTTATTGAAGAAACAACAAAATAAAACAAGGTATTGGAAAATGAAACGCCTTAGGCCACACATGTATATTGTACGGCTGAATTTAGAGGCGAACTGCCTTCATTGTTTGTTGAGCAGTCTTTACAGTGAATCTTTTAATGTTTTATTCTGTATCGCTAAGTTTTAGTCAATTTTCTACCACAAAATTTTTCGTAGTTGTCAAGCCTCAGCCTGAGCTTGCTTCTTATTAAATTGTTCTTAAATTTTGGCGAATTTGAGCCTCGTTGTTCTTATAAAGTTGTTCTTATAAAATAAGCATGTATATCTTGTCCATGGAATAAAATCACGAAATCATAAACTAATTCATCCACTGATTTGTTCTACTTTGCAGGTTTAAAGTGACCACCGCAACTGTTATGGCAGCTTTACACCTGTTTGTTCGAGCTTCTGTACTGTGTTTAGCTGTCACGTCGTTATGTGTTTGGTACACGGTCCGATATCTATCTTCTGGACACTATATTGCCTTTCCTATGCTATCTAACACAGAACAAAACTTGATAACGTGCAATGACATTTCGTGGCCGTGGAATTGTCTAAGCAATGGCTCCTGGATTTTGCGTGACGGAGTCACAGAAGATGACATTCGACGTCGGCGTGAAATGGATGAATCTATTCAGGGGTATCTTGGTTGGCCTCGTTCACTTTTTCGAACGGACAGAAGGTGTGGTAATTCATTTAAGATACCAGGCTTAAGTACAACGTTTCCGTCACTTTGTGATGAAAACAGTGATACACCGTGTTGTAATGAGGCCATTGGTCGCTGCGGTAAAGGCGCCGCTTACTGCGACTGTAAGAATTGTCAAGATTTTCGGCGTTATGTTTCTGCTGAATTATCTCGATGGGTTCCACATGATACTTCCTGTTTAGGCGAAGAATTTTCGAAAGACTCGGCATGTGATTTTCTTCAAAAGCATGTCTCCAATATTGTTTTTGTTGGTGATTCATTGATCCGGCATTTCTTCGCCGCTTTGGCAGTTTTGGTGACCAATGATTACACGAAAGGCGCGCTAAATGTCAAACTAAAACCGGAGGAACTAAAACGGTGTGAAGGTGAATACCAGTTTATAGACCGCGGTAAATACAACTGTCATGGAATAATCGCTCACTCCTGGGAGGAGCTAGCCAGAAATAAAGTTTGTGATGGAACAGAAACCTTTAAACTAAGTCTTGTAGAAGCTTACAGTTCGCCTTTTGTTGGGCAGGCTGTTGATGTCGTCAGGAAGTTACTGGGAAAAAAAGGGTCTTTAATTGTTATGGGTGTAGGTTTGCACATGGCATTAAATCATCGAGAGGTAATAGACAAGTATCTCAACCCAGTTCTCAACGTAAAGAAAAATGATACAAGCCGCTGGCCAGTTATTTTGTGGACTAGTGTACCTGCACCACAAAATTACTTAAAATCATCTGTTAGCAAACTTGAAGGGCCCATCATTCGATTCAACTCCCAAATGAAGTTGTTTTGCAATCAGCATGGCATTTACTTTTTTGATACTACAGAAATCACAAAAGGTATTAAGAGTTCTGATGGACGCCATTTTGGATTTGGAGGAAACCTGGCAAAAGTGCAGTTGCTAATTAAGTTTTTGAAACAAAGAATTGAAAGATGCGGCTCTTTAATACCGAGTAAAAGAGATACCTAAAGTAAAATAATTGTTTGTAAATCTTTTTTTGCTTGTTTTTAGTTGATTGGCCAGATTAATTTTATTGAGAGAATTATGTGTACTGCATCGGGCTTTGTATTCGTTGCACAGTCGACTTAGAATGATGATAGTGACATTATTTATATGAACATTGAAGACGTCACAATAGCGTTTTCGTGCATAAAAACGATTAAGGACTTACTGTACGATTAGTTGCTAATTGCAGCATAACGAACATTCCAGTGAATGAACACAGGAGAACGGACATAACGAATTGTTGAACTGTAAAAGCAGTCAAATTAAAGTCAAAACTCCATGCAGTGATCGCAGTTAGCATTCCACCATGCATCGCGCGTCACTTTGATGCCGTAATGACATCATCATGAATAAGGGTATTCACAACCTCGTTCCAAGGGCGGGGAAAGGAGAGGGAGAAGAAAGGGCCCTAGGAACGAGGATTTAGATCTCGTGGCCAAATGGACAGCTGGCACGACTCATTAGCCCATGAAGCCAAACTGCCATATGGGCCAGCGTTTCTTGTTTTACTAGAAACCTATAACACTGATCAGTTAAATAAATGAATATTTTAAACAATTTTAAATTTTGCCAAAATCATATTTGAAACCGGTCAGTAGGTGCCGAATCGAGTAGAGAGACGGAACTTTTTCCCTTCTTTATGTCTATAGCGGCAGCACAAAAACCCCTGAAGATACGTATTAAAATCTCCTTTTGACATATCTTCTTTTGGAGTTACGAATTTAGCTCGGTAGATAAACAAACTTTCAAGATTTATTTGTAAAGATCGTATAATTAATTGCAACAATTTTGCTTTGAGGCAAATGATATCTATTCATGCGCATTTGTAAGTGGCATTATTGGAAACCTTGTTTAACTTTTTAATATCAAAACTTTATGGATTCTTTTTCTTTTCTTCTCATCGTTATACCTGGCTGATGGAAGAAATTATTTATTCTGTCGCGGATCCAGGGGAAGTTTAATTTGTTAAGTTTTATGTCTTTGTTTACCAAAACGCATTGGAAACAATTGACTGAACAGGTAGCAGTTACTGAAAGCGAGTGATAAGACTTATGGCGTGAGGTGTATTAAGATTTTTTTTTTCATGATCCCCTTAGAAATATTTATTATCCCAACCTAATGATTTACCGAATACGAAAAAAAACGCTTTGCTTGTCGTGGAGCCGCGTCGTTATGAAATTCTGTACCTGGTGCTGGACATGCATTAAAAAGTCCCAAAACCAGCTCTAGGGTGGGGGTGAATGAATGATGTTTTTAAAATCTTTTTAGAATACCTATCTTTGTTTTGTGTATTTTTATCTTTGTATTTATTTCTGCTCTGTCTCGGTCAATTTATCCAGTTAACTTGTCGGACGAATAGTTGACCGACGCAGAGCAAAAACAGCTACTTTGAAAACCATAACCTTAATTGTTATGAGAGTTTTTACCGTGCTTAAATATAGGATTAACTGACCAAAGTTTTGCGATCAAAGACGACAGTTTAGTGCTCGATACATAATTGTGTACGGTACGGGATTTGGCAGGGGTGGGGTGAAGGAAATTGTGATATTGGGGGTGGCATAGAGGGGATAGT